>VZRX01012606.1:51125-146556 GCA_013398075.1 Notiomystis cincta
CGCAGCTCCGCCGGGCCCCGCCCCCGCCGCCGGCCCCATTCACAAACCGCGCCGGGGGCGGGGCCTCGGGGCAGCGCCCGCCAATCCGCGCGCAGGGGGCGGGGCCGTGCTGCGGGAGGGGAGGCGGAGGAGCGAGCGCCAGGGGAAAAAAAGTCGGGAACAACTTTTCCCATCCCCGGCGGGCCGGGCCGGGAGGAGCCGCCCGCGGCCCCCACCCCCCGCGCTGCCCGGCACAGCCGGGAAGGCGGGGGGAGGCCCAGGCGGCTCGCTCAGGGTGGCCCGAGCAAACTAAAATTAACTGGCTGCTTTCTGAGCAGGCTTTGAAAATGCGAACAGCTGCCTGTGCCCGGAGTTATTAAAAAGGAAGAAAAATAAAATAGAGTAAGGTAAAAAAACCCCGACCAAACCCAGCGCCCGGGTACATTTGCAGAACGATCCCATTGCGTAGTTGGGATGTTCGTGTCTGTGCGCCATCGCCTTCCCGGCGTGGGGGGTTTGATTTGTTATCGCAGCATGACCGTTGCTTTTTGCTGGCAGAATAAACGCTTTATTCATGCACATCTAAGCCCTAGCTGGGGGAAGGCAGCTTTTTTTGAAACATCCAGTGTTACCTAAGCAGAGAGGAGAAACTTTAAATCCCCATTTGCAGTGCTGTGATTCCTTAAGGAACTCGATTAAACAGTGAAAAACCAGGAGCTGCTCTGTGAAAGCACCCTGCCTGTGGGAGAGAAAATGTCATAGGTGGGAAGAGGGCTGTTACTGGCCTGCTAGACCAAGAAGACCTAGAGCTAGACACCAATACACGTTTGCCAAGGACAGGAATGCGGGGTTTGCAGCATAGCTGTGTTTTGAGGTGCACTGCCAAAACACGGGAAGCTGGGACCATCCAGCCAGTCTTCAGCAGCATACAAGGGGTGTGCTTGACAAAAGCCCTGCAAAGGGCTTGACAAAAAAGGCCTGCTTCTGTTTCACTGGCCCATGAGAGTTTGTGCTCAAAGACAGGCTCCAGCCAAGAATTATTCAATTTACCCCCTCCTTCCCTTTGAGGACAGAGGTCCCCTAAACTGTAGTACTCAAATTCTTATTTTTACTCCTTTGCTCGGGATTCTGCTTCTATTAGCAGCTAAGCAAAGACACCAATCCCTACCATCCTCCAGGGCAGTTAAAGAGAGCAGGGCTTGGCTCAGGGAGCTCCAACAGCAATTGTTGGACAAATGTTTTCCATATCCTCTACTGCTCATGAACAATGTGTCCTCATGCCAGTAAGACCACGGTGCTGCAGCTTTTGTTACATTTCTTAAGAGAAGTTGACAGTTATAAACAGGCTCGCTAAAATAAATTTACTGCTCTTAGTGAAGATGTTTTTAAAAATTATACTGCACGTATCAAAAATACATATGGGGAGGACTAGCTAGTCATAGCTGCAAAAGTTCCTTCTGGAAAAGAAATGTGTCTTTTCTACTTTGTCAGTTATAGCTGTTTGAGAGTGCCTTAGAAGAACTTCACTTTTTCAATCTTTTAAGGCTTTTTATCTAAATTCCTTGCTTTTCTACACCTTTTCTGCACTTTTTTCTAGTGACTGAGCAGGTTTTTGTGATACTCTTCACCTAAATAACCACCCATGGGAGAAATTTACATGAATTTGTCTACTCTATTGCTTGAGTTTTGGCCACCAGTAGCTTTAGCAATTATTCTTTCCACAGTTTTATTTGGGGCTTTTGGGGGGTTGGTTGGGATTTTTGGGGGGTTTTGGGTGTGTGTGTGTTTCTTTCGGTTTTGGATTTTATTTTAATTTTATTTGGTTTGTTTTAGGGGGATTGGTTTCCTCTTCCTCCTTCTTCCCCCCTCCCTCCCCCCAGTCTGTAATAATCACCTTAAAGCCTCTCTTTTTCACGTTGGCTTATGTGATTGTCTTCATCTGCAAAGCACTGGGGAGACAGCAACAGAAACTATTCAGAGTAAGGTACATCAAACCAAGTGGCATGGCTTTAACCAGGCATTTATTTACAAGACAGAGCAGATGGCATCAGTGGCTTCATCCAAACCATGTTATGAACCAAAAGACTGGGATCTCTGACACATGCTATAAAAGCATCCTTCACACTTATGAATATAATGTAGAATCTATGTGAAGCAAAAGGGGGAAAAAAGGTGAGAAGGTAGGCAGAAAGGAAGAAGGATTATGTCCTAGATTATTTCTTAGGGAGAGAAGAGAGTAAACATACCACACAGAATGATGCTGCTAGGTCAACCCAGATGGCAGGAATGTGCCACAGGATTTACTGAAATGGATGAAGACAGTCTGTTGGGCCTGTTACCAAATTCCATGATCTTTTTTCTATTTAGACCCATGGGGAGATGGGAAACAATCACTGAGAGAGGCAATGGCAGTTGCCTCAAAATGGCACACTGTGGTATAAGAAAATGCCAGACTCCTAAGTCAGTCTAAGATATCTTGACAGCTTTCAGGGGGGAATAAAGAGAAGGAAAAAAAAAAAAAAAGAAAAAGGAAAAAAAGCAGCAGCAAAGTTCATTATTCTGGAACACAGTTTACTCCAANAACATACCACACAGAATGATGCTGCTAGGTCAACCCAGATGGCAGGAATGTGCCACAGGATTTACTGAAATGGATGAAGACAGTCTGTTGGGCCTGTTACCAAATTCCATGATCTTTTTTCTATTTAGACCCATGGGGAGATGGGAAACAATCACTGAGAGAGGCAATGGCAGTTGCCTCAAAATGGCACACTGTGGTATAAGAAAATGCCAGACTCCTAAGTCAGTCTAAGATATCTTGACAGCTTTCAGGGGGGAATAAAGAGAAGGAAAAAAAAAAAAAAAGAGAAAAAGGAAAAAAAGCAGCAGCAAAGTTCATTATTCTGGAACACAGTTTACTCCAAAGTATCCAGAACCTCTGTAAGTACCGTCAGCTACGGTTCAAACGGCAGCCTGCAAAGTTACTTAAATTTCCTCACAACAGGAGGGATCCTCATCAGCAGAGCAAGCACAGCAGCCAACCTTAGCCAGGTTCTCAGTCACCCAGAACGAACGTGCTGCACAAGACTTTGCCGTGCCTGACAAGTTGTCTATTGCAACCACAGAGCAGTTCAAAAGGTTTTCTCTAAAAATCTCCTAACTGCTCATGTTCTAAATACACTGCATGGTCTGCCAACAGTAAACTTTCACAAGCAAAGTCCTGGCAAGTCCTATGTTCCAGAATAAATTTACAGTCTCAGGTGCTGATACCAGCTCTGGAGCTGTCTGACTAGGCTAGTGTGCATAGGGAGGAATTGTTAGGAACAAACAATTATCTGTCTTTTTACTCATTTAAAAATAAGTCCAGTTCAGCTTCCAAGCTAAGTCAAAGTGAGGAGTGGCATCCCCACATGATGTCTTTTCCTGCTGTTTTAAAGCCTCTTTAGATGGTGCCAATATAATTTTCCTTGTTTCCTATCCCATCTGATAGAAAACTCTTCCCATGGGGGGAGGGAAATCAAAACAAAACATCCCCTCCCTGCCCCACCACTTATTTTGAGTGCCTAAGGGAGAACATTTTCAGATTACCTGTTGCAAGGCTTTCAGTCCTCCTTGCCCTCAGAAGAACAAAGGCCAGTGCTTCCCCCTTGTCTTTTCCAATCACAGAAACTTGCTGGACCTCACCTCACTTGATGTCCTGTGAACCAGCACTGCCAAAGTCCTGGTGCCACTGCCTTAGCTGTGAGATTTGTCCCAGTTACTTTTAGTAAATAACTTTTATGACACTTTTAACCTCGACATTTTGAAGCATGCTTACATACAGCCTTACATGATCAGACAGGCTATTGAGCTAAGAACATCAAAATTTGCACTCCCTAAAGCTTTAGTGGAGAAATGCCAGGAGCCTGGGGGAAAATTATGCATTTGCCTATTTTACATAATTATTTGCATAATTAGAAATAAAATAAGTTCACACTATTATATCTGCTGGCATTTCTATCAGTCTGATAGATTAGTCTAAATTACATCTTGTCGGAGCTCATCAAAGAAATCCAGTCTTTCTGTAGCGAAGCGTGAGAGCCTCGTATTTCATGGGCAGGGAGTGGGAGAAGCAAGCCCCTGCCCCCCACCACCCTTAATTTGAAATTAGATGGAAGGCACAAGAAACTGATTGAAAAGAGCCTATGGGGCAGGCACAGGTGACAAAAGGAAGGAGATGGTGCTGGAGGGGATGTAGCTTCCCACAGCGAGAATGGTAAAAGCTGTTTGCATCACGGATTTATAAAATAATTATTAGTTTGTAAAGTAGTATCCCGAAGGATACAGGAAAGTAGAACTCTCCTCCACATTTATGGTCAAACAGGGGGAAACTTAAGAAAGCATTCACAAGGATGAGCTATCAGGCTGATGATTGCCTTTATCTCTAAGAATCATGAATAAGAAAACAAAACCTGCAGTTGATCTGCTCATCCCCCACTCAGCAGTTCATTGAGGACATCAGTTACATTTTAACCCTTGCATGATACTTAGAAATCCCCTGTTTCTTTAAAGCGAATTTAACCTGCTCTCTCAGTTTTAGGGCGGCAGAAGGCCTTTGGTACAGAACCCAGGAAATCCCTCCCTATGTCCGTTTCTTAGGCTAGGTGCCTTTTGAACAAGACAAATTCTCTACTGGCAGCAGTATCATCAGCCAGGCCTTGTCACCATTATGGCTGAGGGCAGTACACTGCAGTATGAAGAGAGGAAGATTCCAGAAACAGTTGGAAATTCGTGTCTGCTGTCCTCTTTCCATCATCGAGGAAGATCCTGCTTCACAAAATCTGATGTAACATAGGCACATCTAAACTTACTTTCTGATCCTTAAAATCTTAAAAGGTGCTTCTGACCTAGTATGGGGGCTGGATGCTCTCTAGACTGCTGTAGCTGATTTTGGCCAATTCTGTATACACTGTGATATGTGATATATCAGCCTGGGCAGCACCAGGAGAAACCTTCTTGGCATGGATCTGCCCCAGGCTCCCTGGGCTTGGCCACCTTCTCTTGGTTTCTGCGGAGTCCCAGTCTCACAGATGCTCAAGCTTATCCTGAGCTTCTCCCAGTGTCTGTGAAAATGACTCAAAGATATGCAAAGGTCTCTAGAAGAGTCACTCCTTGCTTTATAATTCTAAAACTATTAGAGATCCAAGCAAAAATAAATATAGCTTACCTACTTGCTCTCATAACAATGCAATGTTTTTTAGGAAGCTGACTAACATCTTTGTCGTTGAAGCTCCTCTTCCCAGAACTATATTCCCTCAGACCTCTTGTCCATACCATGGATTCTTGACCTAGTCTGGTCTATCTATCAGACATCCCTTTTCCTCCAAAACCCAGTGATTTTGTTCCTCCTGTGTGGTTCCCCCTTCTATAAACCCCCCTTCAGTTTCTGAGGCCAAAGACAAATGCTAACACCTGATCTCTAGAGCCTTCCTGAAGGAGCTGCACAATTACAAAACCCTGCAGAAAAGTCTGCAGAAAAGCTAAAAAGTAGTGGTCCTCATTCTTTGGGGCAGCCAAGGAAGCCAATACCATAGATCTGCCTCATTTGTCAGCTGCCAATAAGGCAATCAGTCTCTTACCAGGGAGCATTTCTGCGAGCAGCTCTAGCAATGTAAGGCTGTTACAACTGAGGTATGTACAACTTTAATGAAAAACAGCCAAATTTCTCAAGTTTGTGCATAAATTTCTCAGCTCACTGCAGATGGTGCCTCAATATTTTTGAACACTGAATCATGTTTAGCTTCTAGCCCCAGGGCTGGTGTGGACATGGTGACTGGTTGCTCTGATCACTCTCCTGTTGATAGCCTTTGGTTGTGAGGGGTGCTGCAATGGTCAGATGCATTGTGATATTCCTTTTGGTGTTTATGCCTGACCTTGGTTTAGCTTTGTCTTTCTGTAGATTCATCTATTTGAGGATACACTTTAAATTTTCTTTAATGCACAGACTGAAGGCTTGCACTTGTCCTGTTTGAGTTTTCACTTGTTTCAATGGAAACAGCAGGATACTCATCAGAGCCCCAATCTCTGTTTATATAGGAAGACCTGGATTTAGCCCAAAATAAGAGATGGGAAAAACTTGTTGTATCTTTTAGGTCCTGCTATTACATATGATAGTGGTATAATTAGTCTAATTTTAAATGCCTAGAATAATGGGACTCTTGTCATCTTTCTTGGGATGTGGTTCCACCATCTAACAATTATACAGGCAGGAAGCCACTGCCTGATGTTCAAACAAGTGGTTTATCTTTGCTTGGTTAAGACTCACTAAAGATGAGTGCAGCCTCCAGAAACGTGTTTCCAAAGCTTAGAAAACAAGGGAAGAAAAGCTGTTATTCAATACAGAATCTGCCAGATGTCTAAAGAGGCTATGGAATTCTTAAGCCTCTGTTTACAAAATCCTGTCTCCTCCCATGAATGCTTAAATTACCAATCACTGCTACCATCCTGTTTAGGGTGAAATTTCCTTAACTGACTCCGCTTTCAAAATTGGATTGGGAAGAAAAACAAACATTTTAATTACTTTTCCCTCTTCTTAATGGGCTGGCACAAATTAACCCCTGTTCTCCACAATTACATTTAAACTGTAATGAAGAATTAGTGCATCCTTTGGCCACAGCCATGCTTTGGAGACCCATTTGCCATGGTGGTTCTCTGCTTTGAGGACAATTGAAGGTTTGCTGTGTAAGGCTACTACCTGCTGCATCCCTGCAAACCCTGGAGATGGATGCTGCTGCTGTGTGGAGAATTTCCCTTTCCACAAGGGCCCCCAGGCTGCAGTGACCGAACTGCATTTCAGTGTAGCAATGCTGTTTAAGGGAAAGGGGCAGAAGGCTAACAGCAGTGCTTACAGACAGCTCTCCTGAGAAACTGGGATCCTGAAGTTTGTGGGCCAGCATCACATGCTCTCCTTTACATTTTTTTTTAACCACTCACTTTCAAACTGTGATTTCTACCTTGGCGCCAGCCTGCATTGACTGCACTCTCTTGGAGCTGGGACCACTGGTACGTGACTGGTGCTGGAGATATTCAGCTGATTTCCTCCCATGGAGGAAGGGGAACCAGAAAGCAGCACTTCAAATAAGTTCCCTCCTCATGGAGTCTCTGCAGGGAATGAGGGCCTATTTTCTTAATTACATGTTCATTAGTATGTTTAGTGCTCTCCTCCCTCTCTTCCCCCAGCCCTGCCACCTGGGAGTTCCTACTATGTTACTGGAAAGCCACAGAGGTTTATTTAAATACCACATAGTCAGATTGGAATGAAAAGCTATGAAGCTTCCCCTCTTTAATACTTTTTGAAATTATTTATGGGCTATGCTTCTTGCCTACGTAGAAGGTGCCTTCTGAGATTCCTGCAAGTCAATGCAGAAATAGCTGTTTGAATTGAGCAATAATTAGAAGCAGATGGAGCAAAGCAAAGCATCACAGAAATCCCATTCTGCTAAAGAAACACTGCTGTCTGAAATAGATTTCCGCTGCATGTAACATTTTCTCGTATGGGCTAAAAAGAAATAACATCATATGTCTGGTTTGCACCTACCAAAGCTGGGAAATTCAAAGTAACATCTGCAATTTAGCTCTGAATTCAGTCTCAATCTGCATGCAGTTTGCAGCTCCTACATTTGTGTGTACCATAGTTACGATTTCTTTCCTTTGCTAGACCTTAGAACAATGGGCATTCAGTTACTTTTTCTGTTGGCGTGTATATTTGTATTGGGGTTTTTTCTCAATCTTTGATGGATTTTGGTGGTTGTTTTGTTGTTTGGGGCTTTTGTTTTATTTTGGTTTTTTGTTGGTTTTTTTGTTTTTTTTTTTTCCCTCGGTTTTTTTGTTTGTTTTGTTTTGTTGTTTGTTTTTAAATGATTTAAAATTCTAGGAAAATGTTTGTGACTTAAAACACATTACTGTATTTAGTAATCTGAATCTGGGAAAGGTACTCAGAGCTCTTAATTCCTAATTTGCTACCAAATTCTTATATGCTTGATGCAGTGGATTGTTTCACTCCTGACTTCTAAAAATAACATGTCCTGCTCTCACTGCTCCCACAGATCATTCCCTTAAGTTTAGAGAAAACTGAAACCTCACAGCATCTCAAAGACAGCTGTACAGCTCTCTAGCTCAAATTTTAACTCTGTTTCTCATTTGCTCTCCTTACATGAGTGCAGCTGGATGCAGTTGGCTAAGGGGCTTTTGTTGAATCATGTTGTTGGGGTGAGCTGATTTTCTTTCAGTAATTATAACTTATTTGCCTGATAGAAAACCATAAAGCCATATTTTGGTCAGCTGCTACAGGCGTCCAGTAAAGCTGTGGTTTTAATGGTGGACTTGTTCATAATTATGTTGAAATTTTCAATAGGGAGGGATCCTTGCTACAAGGTAAGGGAGTCTTCATGAGCCATTTTGGAAAGCAACAGTCTTAAAATTCAAAGATATGTACTCACTATCTCTGAAAACATTAATATTGTAGCACTCCAAAGTGTTCTAAGCTTGTGCTACTCGAGAGTGTTTACAAACAGGCTTGAGGGTTTTGCCTGGAGCAGAAGTTACTCCTAGAAAAAAAAAAAAATTGGATTTTGAAGGAAGGTTGGCAGGTTGCTGTTTCCTTTCTGATGGGAGCGATCAGGCATGTGCTGGTCCTGGCGAGACTGGGGCAAGAGCCAGTCCCGCAGTGCTGCTCCCAGGAGTCTGTCCCGCAGTGCTGCTCCCAGGAGTCTGTCCCGCAGTGCAGCTCCCGAGCTCCTGTCCCGCAGTGCTGCTCCCAGGAGTCTGTCCCGCAGCGCAGCTCCCGAGCTCCTGTCCCGCAGTGCAGCTCCCGAGCTCCTGTCCCGCAGTGCAGCTCCCGAGCTCCTGTCCCGCAGTGCTGCTCCCAGGAGTCTGTCCCGCAGCGCAGCTCCCGAGCTCCTGTCCCGCAGTGCAGCTCCCGAGCTCCTGTCCCGCAGTGCAGCTCCCGAGCTCCTGTCCCGCAGTGCTGCTCCCAGGAGTCTGTCCCGCAGCGCAGCTCCCGAGCTCCTGTCCCGCAGTGCAGCTCCCGAGCTCCTGTCCCGCAGTGCTGCTCCCAGGAGTCTGTCCCGCAGCGCTGCCCCCGAGCTCCTGTCCCGCAGCGCAGCTCCCGAGCTCCTGTCCCGCAGCGCTGCTCCCAGGAGTCTGTCCCGCAGTGCTGCCCCCGAGCTCCTGTCCCGCAGCGCAGCTCCCGAGCTCCTGTCCCGCAGCGCTGCTCCCAGGAGTCTGTCCCGCAGTGCTGCCCCCGAGCTCCTGTCCCGCAGCGCAGCTCCCGAGCTCCTGTCCCGCAGCGCTGCTCCCAGGAGTCTGTCCCGCAGTGCTGCCCCCGAGCTCCTGTCCCGCAGCGCAGCTCCCGAGCTCCTGTCCCGCAGCGCTGCTCCCAGGAGTCTGTCCCGCAGTGCTGCCCCCGAGCTCCTGTCCCGCAGCGCAGCTCCCGAGCTCCTGTCCCGCAGCGCTGCTCCCAGGAGTCTGTCCCGCAGTGCTGCCCCCGAGCTCCTGTCCCGCAGCGCAGCTCCCGAGCTCCTGTCCCGCAGCGCTGCTCCCAGGAGTCTGTCCCGCAGTGCTGCCCCCGAGCTCCTGTCCCGCAGCGCAGCTCCCGAGCTCCTGTCCCGCAGCGCTGCTCCCAGGAGTCTGTCCCGCAGTGCTGCCCCCGAGCTCCTGTCCCGCAGCGCAGCTCCCGAGCTCCTGTCCCGCAGCGCTGCTCCCAGGAGTCTGTCCCGCAGTGCTGCCCCCGAGCTCCTGTCCCGCAGCGCAGCTCCCGAGCTCCTGTCCCGCAGCGCTGCTCCCGAGCTCCTGTCCCGCAGCGCTGCTCCCAGGGGCAGTTGGGCACATTGGGCAGGGGCTGGTCCTGCCCGTGGGACGAGGAGCGAGCGTCGCGGGCAGACTGATGCTGGAGGAAGTGGTGCTGGGAACAGCAATAGGTGACATCCCTCTGACCCTGCCTCCCAGCTCCGTGCTGCTGTAGGTGAAGGATTTTGCCTGGGGTGTGAAAACTGAAATTTCAGCTGCTGATAGCTATTAAAGTGCAACTGCTGAAGCAGAAATATTAATGCTGGTGTCTGTGCCAAACTCCTACTGGTTTATTTTCATAAAGGCTGTTGCTGGTGGGGGGGAGGGGATAATATAGGGAAATGAGGTTTAATTTCTGGTCTACTTTCTGGGCAAAGCAAACAAGTCCTCCTGTAGCATCCTAGAAGCTGTCCCACATGGTATGTTGGGTGATGATGAAGGAGTGCTAATCCTGGAAACTCTGTATGGACATTGATAGTATTTTTTTAAGGTTGCTGATCTGTGGGAATTTGCAAGGTGCTATAAATTGTTTTTCCCTGAATTTGAATGAGGCAGCATTACACCCTTGGCTTCTGGTTCGGGAGACAGTAAGCTTTTAAAATGCACCACTGTTATCATTGTTATTATCCAAGTGCAGTGTAATCCTTGGTGCTTTCCTAGGCATCACAGTAAAGACATTTTCTGCCCAGCAAGATCCTATTCATGCAGGTTGTAGTTGAGAGGGATGGTGACTCATGAAACAGCCTGTGGAAAGATGAGAAAGTGACTGTCCCCAGACATCCCCTGCCCTGTACCAGAGATATGTACTCAACTCAGAGCCACTGTGGGTCTGCTGTTGTGTGCCTCACTGTATCGGAACAGTTCAAATTTGGCACCGTCTTACTTCCCTTCTTTGAGCTGCAAACTGAGGTGATACCTGGAACCACATTACTTTTGGCCCAGAGATCCCTGCATGAGGGGCAGCCTCTTGCAGGAGAGGAGCAGGGCAGGGCAAGGTGGTGGGAGCTGCTGCAACCATCTGATTTTCGTCTGTTTCTGTGACTCAATACTCTCCCTGACCACAAGGGTCAGCTCTCTGTGAGTAAAGTCTACAGGCGTTGGTCCCTAGATATGCAGATATGGTGAGTTTGGGCTCTCTGGAGCAACCTGAGCAGCTGAATAATAGCTATTCACCAGACTCCAAATTTGCTAAATTTTCTGGAGGAGTGCTCTGTTTTCCAAAAATGTCTAGGGCAGTTGTGCTTAAAACATCAAAGATCTAAAAATTAGATATGCTTCAAAAGCATGTCTTAAAACTGGTCAGTTTTTGTTGTTGTTTGGGTTTTTTAGCTTGACCAACTCTCCCTTTAACTCTCTCCTCTCTGATTCCATGTGCTCACCACCAAGGCTGTGGGTGGTGAGGAGACCCAGGCTACTTCCGAGCTTCTTCAGAGGCACTTACCCACTCCAGGGAAGCTGCAACTGAAGCCAGGCAGCTGAGAGAGCCAGCACAAATGGTGTTTTACTAAATAATTCCCTAGGGTTTGAGGGCTTGTTTCCAGGGTCAGCTAAAAAAATCCAAGAACTGGCATGGGGGTTGTATAAAAATTCATTATTGCTTTTGTCCATCTGTAAAAGTACTGATTTAAAAATATTTTTTCACTACATTTTTATCAAAATCACTTTTGAAAAGAATTGCTTGTTGAAAGCCTTTTCAAGAAAATTCGGTTTACTGGTAGTATTTGAAGTCTTCTGTTTTTCAAACATGATGAAAAAATTACAGTTGGGATAGGAGCTCATGTGGAAGCATCATGGGAAAAAACCCAAAGTGTTTCTGAAAAATAGTTGAAAAGAGTCTGTATGTGACAGTCTCTTCCTGTTCACTAGCATACAGCTAAAAGAAAATTCAGGTCCATTTTTAATGTAAAAGTGCCCAAGTGTTTGTCTCTATAAACAGAAACAAAACCAAAAGCTGGGTAAACCCAAATTCTATAGTCACAGAGCCCAAGCATTCCCTTGCCTAGAGGAGGAATTAGTGGCTTGCATAATCAAGCCTGGGGAGCTCATTTTGTCATGCTCAAAGGGCTGCAATGGTGCAACAGTAGGGGTGGAGGGATCAGCAAGCACCAACAATGAATTCTCTTCATTTTTCCATTTTAAGGCCTGAGTAGAGGAAATGCAAAGCTCTTCTTTTTTGCTCTCTCCTTCCCTCCCCAACCCCCTCTTTTTTTTAAGGGTAGATGAAAAGAATGAAGCAGTAAAGAAGCCAGGTTGACACCTGTATCTATGACAGCTCAGGCAAGGAAAATAGTGGGAAAGAATCTGCTGGCAGCAATTTGAAACTGTCCCCTTCCTGACTTGGAGGCTTTGACTGATGGTGCAGCTTTGTGCAGCCATATGGTCGAACATCTTGAAGGGCCGGCAACAAGATGCTGGTGCCAGCATTGGGAAGGGGAACTGAGTCATTATTGGAAACCAGATCTCTGAGAGAGGAGCCATTAATACAGAATTTTGCTTCGTGCTTGAATGTTCTCGCTGTGCACAAGACCCAGTGTGGCACTGCAGGAAGGCAAGGCCTTGCCTGGCTGCCAGGCACAGCTGTGCTGAGCCATGGCTAGAAGGAAAAGATTCTTCCTCAGTGTTTAGTGCACAGTGTGGTCTCTTCACAGTGCAGCATTTCCCTCATTCACACCCTTCCTCTTTGTATTTACCCAAACTCAAATTTGGCTTTGTTATAAGCTGCCACATTGGTTCTCCCTATATTGCAGTACCAGGAGGTTAAGGTTTGTTCTTCCCGGGCTGCAACTGAGACCCAAGGAGAGCAGAGCTCCCTGACCAGGGCCCCTAGCAGCACTGATGCCCATTAATGTAAAGCAGCACCAGGGCCAGCAAGATAAGAGTTGTAATGACCACCACGGGCTCCTGCTTTCCTTTTTATTTACTTGGTACATCACATTTGTTTCCAGCAGAGAGGAGTTTATGTGTGTGTGACTGCATCGGTTGGTTGGACTGAGCTCCCTACATGGATATGTGGATGGACTCCAGGGACAGAGCTGCACTTCCCCTTAATAAGCTCCTCGCACCACATTAAAGATAAAAGGGGAAGGGAAATATTTATATTCTGACAAAGCAGCTCTTCCCTTCAGGCTCTTGTTTTATTTATTAGCTTGCTCTGTCCCTCTCTTGCAGTTTTTTCTCTCTGTTTCAGTGCCTGTGCTGTCTTTTTCTCCTTTATTCACTAATTTCATCCCTGGGAGACAGTGACAGTGAAACTTAAGAATCACTGCCCAAGACATCAGATTCAAATTGTGTAATTCCCAGTTGATAACTACAACTCTCCCCCCATCTTTGTTTTTTAACACGAAGTAATGATTTATGTTGCTTAAACAATTGAATACATTACATCTGGTTTACTCCAATTGCTTTAGATGAAACTGTAGAAATAGGGTGAGTTGGGTTTCTGATGGTTGCTGTTATTTGTTTGTTTTTTATAGATTGCAACACAGTTGCTGAATATTCTCCCTTGTTTGTGTAGGCAGTGGAAACCACTATCATTCTTGTCTGGAGAAGCCCTTACTGAGGCATGACACAGCTACACGGAGACCTTTCTAACCTCATTCATCAAATGCTTCCTTTCCTCTGAGGCCTTATCCTGGGGGACCATTCATTTCCTTCAACTTAATATGCCATACAAAAGGAATCTTGGATAGATTCCTGCATCTCACTCTAGCTCTGAATTTGTACAAAGGTTCAAGAAGACAAGCAAAATGTGGTATTCTTGTCTTCTGCTTATTTTGCTCTTTCTCATACATTACAGAAAATCATGATCTAACTTAAAATGCCAGGGGACACCGAAGTCCGTGTGATAATTATTTTTAGAGCTATATGTTTTGTGATACAATCAAGTAGCCCTCTGCTAGGAGTGAGGCAGCAAAATTAGAGACTTGGTGCCTGTAAGCTTCATCTCTCTGACATTGTTGTGTTTCTGCCTGTTGTCATAGAACTGCAAAATATCTGCAAAACTCAGCCTTACATGTAAACTGCAAACTGCCGGATGAATGAACCCGAGCTGGCTGGGGGAGCACACTGGCTTTTTACCATTCACAATGCTGTCCTCCCAAAAAAGCACCACAGATCTGTTTCCAGGCTGATCAGGAAGGTAAAAGAATTTGTTAATTGATTTTTCTCCCTCCCATATCAATTAATGGAGCCAATCTAGGGAGATGTGTGCTCTTCTTTCTTAGTTAATTAATCCTTTTCCTTTATCTTCACAAATAATGGCAATAAAGCAATTAGCAAAGGATTTACAGGGTGTGGAGTAGTGAGAGATTCCTCTGGCCCCTCTGCAGCTCAAGCTGTTCAGCTGTGCTGCAATTCAGGCTCTCTCTAAAGCGATTTGTGTCCCCCACCCTTTGCGGTGTGGCTGCTGAAAGCCCAGCCTCCTCAAGATGTGAAACCCCCAGCTCGCCTTCCCCTAAGGGAGAATTAACAGCTTCGGTGCCAGTTAGTGGGACAATGGCAGGAAGCCTCAAAGGCAGCAGGCACTGGCTGCTGGTGGCACTACTGTCTCCATTGCCCCTAAGCCTGTGGCTCCCAGGGAAGGTGAAACGGAGCAGGGAGTGCTGAGCAGCCCCATTCCCTCCATCCTGCTAGAGTGGCAGGCCCCGCTCCCTCCCTCCCCTGGCCTGGCCTTGTCCCACCACTCCAGGCTCTCCCTCCCCAAAAGCCCTCAGTGAGTGGTTCAGTTGTCCCAGTCAGTAGAAGAGGAACCTACCTAAGCTGTAAACCCTGCAGGGGAGGAACATAGGAGAGAACTGCCTCTCCTCTCTGTGACAGAGAGGTGTTGAATGTGTTTTGCCATTCTCCCCAGACGTTAGGGTTCAGCTGAACGGCTGTGTCCAAGCTCCCTGACACACCTGCCTGGACGGTGCATGCCTTTTGTGGAGAGGACAGCAGCTGCACAGTGGGGTTGTGCTGCTGGAAAGTGGGAGCCCTTTTGGTTCCCTGAAAGACGCAGTGGCCTCAGAAGGGCAAGCAGATCCCAACAGCCCTGTGTATAGTGGTCAGAAGCAGTCCCTCCTGCACCAGAGCCCTGAGGGAACAAGCGCTTGGCTTGGAGCACCACCACCCCTTGCTGGCCCTCAGGCTTTCAAGAGAAAAAGAAAAAAAA
Organism: Notiomystis cincta; assembly: GCA_013398075.1. NCBI lineage: Eukaryota > Metazoa > Chordata > Aves > Passeriformes > Notiomystidae > Notiomystis > Notiomystis cincta. Next base: position 66,079 of record VZRX01012606.1, read on the forward strand.
GGTCCCATCCGAATGTGTGAATTATCTGCAGCCATACTGTCAGCTGCCGGCAGCCCCATTTTCAGGCTAGATGCTGAAAAATGAAGCAAGTGACAGCAAGGACCTAAAGAAACAGTCTGTGGGTGAAGGAATGTGTTCAGGCAGGGTAGTGTCCAGCTGTCCTTCAGCCAGGGTGTTTTCCCTCTGCGAAAGGTGTGGCAGGGGTGGCAACATGTTTGGTTGCCCCTCAGCCAGCCTGGTTACTGTGTGCTGCTGTTGTGTGTCCTGCAGGTTTTGTGAACTGTCCAAAATCTGTGAAAATGTTGGTGAGCTCTAGAAAGCATATTCTGCTCTGGGCTGCTTCATCAGACTAATTTCCTACCTCCTAGCTTAGAATCCACAAGAATAATATTTTGATGCAATAGGCATGATTTTAACTACACAGCCACTAAATATTTCTGGCTTGAGTCAATCCTTTAGTCACTGTGGGGAAGTGTCTTGGGTTTTTTTTTCTATTATGTTGCTTGCTTGCTTGCTTGCTTGCTTGCTCACTGCTGCTGTGCCTCTTTGTTCAAACGTAAACTTTCTGTGCCACTATCAAGTGCCAGTGAAGAGATGTGGATGTTCTGTGTGACAGTGTGTATATAGTAGATGCATATTTGTCCTTAAGGCGAGATGCAATGTTTCATCCCGAGGGAAAGAAGAATGACCTTTAGTCTGTCTGGATATTTTACAATGTGTCCTTCCTTTTCTGTTTCCTGTGAGGTTAAAGACCTGCTGGTGATCATTAAAAGTACTGCAGTTTCTTCTCTCTCTAAATAGTTTTTTGAGTTATTTCAGAAGCAAGAAAGAGGCTAGAAAGGTTTAGTTGCATCTTCCTTTTCACCTCGATGTCCACCAAAAATCAGAATCTGCCGGATTTTACTTTCTAACAAAAGTAAAACTTGGTAACATTTTCTTTCTGTTCATACCGAGCAGCTGAACATCCCCTACCCCTCCCAAACAGATTCCCAGAAAGATATTTTTTGCAGCCTTCATACCAAGATAACTTTCATGGTGCCAGCATGGGATCTCCAGACTGAAGCTTCTGGCACTTCTGGATTCATATATATTAGCACTGTAGCTGTTAGGACCCAAGTTTAGAAATGTATTCCTAATTATAGCAGAAATGGTGGCCAGGGTTCATATCAGATATTTTTTATTGGGCTCTTTTTCTAGTCCAGAACTGCTGTATGTCTTTCTGCAGAATGCTGGCAAGATATTGTCAAGAAAAGACATAACAAGGTAGTACCAGAAGATCATCTGTGCATTGCACAGATGGTCTGCACGTGCACCACAAGCCCATTGCTTTGGGAAACATTGAATTTACCCTGCCCTGACTTCCCAGCTGATTCCAACTTGCACCACAAGCCCCTCTGACACTTTCAGGAAGTGTTGGACTTGCTTGCAGGATCTCCACAGCTGATCTGTGCAGATGCTGTGAAAATGTCTGGGGTTTTTGGACACTGAGTAACCTGAGGTTGCTACCACATAGTTATCCCAGCTGGGCATTGGACTTGCAGAAACCTCATAAATGTAAAGAAGGTCCTCATAGTCTCCCTTCCTTCTAGACAAAACCTATGGGCAGAAGAGGGCATGTCCAATTAAACCTAGACCTGTTGGCCTTGCTCTAATCTGTGTGCTGGATGTCTGCAAGATGCAGAGAGATCAGGCAGGAGGTGAATGGTGTGGCAGTCTAAAACCACACTTGGCTGTGAGTGATTGATGCAGCCTTTCATTCTCAGTGTTTGTCAAAAGTAATTAGTGTAAAGGTCTCCCACAGGATCGACATTTGAAATATTTTTTCCATTCCATATTCTCTTTTTCCCCTGTTTATAGTCTCCTCTTAAGTCACTGTGTTTGCTTAGTGGCAAATTTGTACGTAAAAGTTTGATTTACTTGCATTCATTCTGGCTTCACAATATCTGGGACTCTGAATTCTCTTACTGAATATGATTAGTTCCAGGTAGCTGGGAGATTGGATCAGGCCAACCACCCAGCATCCCAGCATTGAAACTTCCCTAAATGGGAAGGATGGGGGGAAAAAAAAAAGCTGTCTTCTGCCCTGAGCTCCAGAGTAGGGCTTTTGGGTACACAGTCAGAAGGCACTGAAGGAATCTCATTGGACTATGGAGCAGTTGCTGGAATTGCAAATCAAACCACACAAAAAAAAAAAAAAAAAAAAAAAAAAAAAAAAAAAAAAAAAAAAAAAAAAAAATCAGCATTTTGAGCCCATTTTCATCCTGCAGTCAGCCTGCAGCCCCACACAGCAGCTTGGCTGCCTTACAGGCCTATTCTTACAGGCTCCCCAAAGTCCTAGCTGCTAACTAGGAGGGGTGAATACCTTCCCAGGCCTGGAATTCCCTGGTCTTAGTTCATGTCTCCTCAGATAACTGGTGACATACCACCCACCCAAATTAAAAAAACCTGCCTGGAAATACATCAAAGAAGAACTTCCTCGTTTAAATGCCTCTGGAAGTCGCTACTTTTCTGCACTCAACATTCAGATTGCAGCTGGGGCTTTCAACAAACATGACTTGAATGAACAGCTATGGGTCATCCAAAAGGGGAGGGCCTGGCTTTGTGGCTGCTGCCCAGAGCTGGGGTGGGGAGAGCTGGGGTGCCCCAGCTCGTCCTTCCTGCCAGAGTGGTCTCTGACCCGGACCCCTCCAATGGCTCTGAGGGATGTACCATCTTAGGACTCTCTGAGACAGAGAAAAATCTTATTCCATGACTTAGATTAATTAGTGATCAGGCTGGAAAGGGATTCTGCCTTCAGAGTGTTCCTTCCTCTCTCTGTGCAGCTCTGTTCAGATGTAAACATTACTTTCTGGTGGGGTTTTGGCTGGCTTCGTTCTGTACGTGATTCATTCACTCACCCTCCCTTTCATCCCTGCTACTCCCAGATCATGAACGTGCTGCTTTAAGACAATGTAAATAGGGCCTTTTGTTTCTCAGCTTTTCCTCTCTGTAAGAAGGGCAGAGGTACCTGTGGGCAGGAAAAGATGGAGTGTTTAGCTAGAGCCTAGCCTCTTATGGAAGCATGTGGAATTAGGACAAAGCAAAATTCTCTCTCATCTTTGTGTAAAATTGGAATTAGAAATTTACCTGCCTTAACTACATTTTGTAGAGACAGCTATGTAAAACTTGCATTATGTTCTCCAGAGTCCATTTTTACATTTTCACATTGCTGGCCATTGTCTGAGTCCATGACATGCAAAGGCCTTGTCATGCTCGTTGAAATCAGCTGGACATACAGCTCTTCTGCACCAAAGAGAGGGAGGCTCTTGAGTATCAAGACATACAGTCTCATGTAAATGGAGAAACTGTATGTAGCTTAATAGGATCACATCCCTAGCTCCCTGGGACTGAAAGAAAAAGGAATATTATTTTTTTTATCCTTCAGGTAACATGTTTTTAACAGGTGTCTTACCTGGATGCCATTCTATTGCCTTCTGTTGCTGAAATTAAAGCTGCTGAAATCTATAATATAAACATGTACACACGTCTGCTATAGTATGCAATGTCCCAGCCTTCTAAGAGCAATGTACCAGGGAAGATACAGTATAATAAAGCAGTAAATATAGGTCATCTTCAGTAGTTGTAGCTTTTAGCAACTGGAACAATCCTATGTGCAAAAAAGGAAAGAAAATTCCCATTGTGGGCATCAGATCTGTTCACGTGATGTGCTTGAACTGTATAAACACACAAAATAGAGAGGGTATGATGAAGAGCTACACAATAGCTGAAGAAATATTTTGTATTAAATTAATAACAGAAGCAAACTGAATTTTCCGGGATGTATTTATCATCCCATTTATGTTATAATAGTTGGAAGAAAATTCTCTGCCTTCTAGAAGAACAGTTCTGTCTCTGGTGCAGAGTGTTTTACTTTTTACATATAAAGCCTGACACTGGCAAGTGACTTCTTTCTAAGTTATGGGTGCGAGGAAGCCCAACCATTTCGAGTGTGGACTTGAATGAACTGATGAGCTGTCTGAATTACCTCAGGTGCCACAGCACCAGAACCTATCAAAGACCTCTCCAAGATGATTTTGAAATCAGCTTTTAAAAAACACTTTGAATTTCACCTTTTCCTTCTTATTTCGTGGCAAAATGATAGTGTTCCACTATCAATCAAACAGAAAATACAAAGCAAAACTAATTTTAATGAATTTATTCAGGACTGGTTAAACATGAGAAGCCAATAAGAATGTGTTAGCTGTTTTCACATTATGACCAGAACTTTATGGGTTTGTTTAAGTGAAAACTTTTGTATCACATCAATTCTTTGTTCAGTCTATAGCTGGGAAATTAATCTCTAATGAGTGTCTAATCTGCTGCAGTTTTCCTCATGACTCCATATAAACACTGATTTATTTATTATACTTTGGCTGTAATAATTTGCTGTGAGCTGGAATGACAGCCCTGGAACTATTCACTAGGGAATACTAAACACTTGGCATCTTTTGAGTCAGTCAGGCTGTGTCTAGAGTTATTTACTGCAGCACAAGTGGATCAGTACACTGAAGCTACTTGGTGCTGAAACCCCTACATCTGTCCTGTTGGCAGTTTGGGAGCTTTTTTTGGCCAGGGTGGTCTGATTGCTTGAACCAAACATTCCTACCAAGGATGTGTTTTTATGCTTTCCAAAGAACCATGCATTGACTCAGACTCCCAGGTCTCCATTATGGACTGGAGCTTATCATGTTGTGCATCCAAACCAGCTCTGGCTTAGCATTCTCCATGAGCAATTGGGCTGGTGCACACCAAAACTTTACTCTGCAAAGTAAAACAGTTCCTAATAAATGGGGATGCTCAGGGGATTTGCATTTGCTGCCCTGGACCACCATAATAACATAGACACTGGAATATAAATAATATACAGAAAAAAGATTTTTCCATTTTTCTGTTACCCAAAAGCTGTTTTGTTTTGTTGGTTGGTTTGGTTGCTTGGTGTTTTTTGATATACCATTGCAAGGTTTGATTTTTTCTGAGAATTGTTCCTTAGTGACCGGATTTTCCAGTCAGTGTTGAAAATGAAAATTTCTACACTGGCCAGATTCCCAAAATGCTAGAGGGCTAGTTTTTAAGGAGTCAACACTTGTAGATAGATCCAGATACCCATTCAGATTTTACTTAGTCATGCACCCAAGACACCCCCTTCGGTCCATTGGACTGAGCTCTTCCACCTCACTGCAACTCACACTACATTCTTGAGTATAACTTGATAAGGATCTTGTCTGGCCACAAGTCCCATGTAAATATATATTTTTTGTCTGTGTGTATTTATATTGTTAGTAAGAGTTCAGTCTGCTTTGATGACGATCAGTAAGATATTTTTCCACCACAAAAGGAGTTGAATCAGATCTCATGCCTTGGTTCATATGCCTGCCCAATTTACCAGCTTGTTTAGGCCAGTCTTGTTTGGGTTAACCTAATCTCCCTCCCCTGGCTAGAGGCTGGACCACCATCTGTCAGCATGGGTTCAGTATCCTGCTCAAGTTCTGTTGTCTATGATTGCATGTAAATTTCTAAACAATGGTCTATTATCTTCTTTGTCTTGTCTTTTGAGTTTCTGCAATTCTTTGTTGGTGACAATTCTTGCAGAACACCACAGCTTTTTTCACCTGGAAGGGGTCATCCATGGCAGCACCCTCTGTCCCAGAAAGACTTGTGTACTTGGAGGCAGCCTGAGCACAGCAGACAACAGCATTCCTGGGAATCTGTCAGCTTCCAAGGTTTCTGTTCTGAGCAAGCACAAGAACTGAATGTTTTTCCTGAGATTTCTCTCATGCATGGTCACCAAAATCATCATCCTTTCCCATCAGAGGGAGTTTTCCTTTGTGCCCAAGAAGCATGTGGTGGGAAATAAAAGCTGCAGCTCTTGTTCACACAACTCTGGCAGAATTCACCCTTCCCTAGCCCTGTGTTTCTTTCAATTGTAGCAGCATCCAATTCTTGCTTCTTCAAACTCAGCTCACATATTTGATTTTATCAGATGTTCTCCTAATTGTGTCATTTTCAGAAATATTGGTATAAGTCAAGATTTCTTCCTAGAATAATTGGTATCAGGCTGAAGTTTTCAGGAAAAGATCTTCCCCAGAAAAAGGGGGGAAATTCTCTTACTGTTTTTGTTTAATAGTGAGCCAGATACTTGATAAGCCTAAAAAAAGTTTGTGACAGATACCAATTCACAGACACTACTGAGCAGTTTCTTTTGTTCATGCAAGCAGCTGCCTCAGTATTGCACCTGAAGAGGTAATTAGAAAGATAAGTTGGAACACTAATTTGCAACATTCAGGCCTTCCCTGGGAAGGTATTGCCATGACAAAAGGAAATAAAGGAACTCACAGTCAAGAACAGGGGCACTATCCACCATTTTTCACTCTCACTGGCAGCTCTAGGTAACCTTTAACCTCTTCCCACCAGCCTCCTCAAAGAAGCTACAAGATGCAGGAGAGTAAAGGAAAAGGGTCTGGTCTCCTCACGCAAAATGCCCTGTGCATTTATACTTGGAACAAATGCCTTTTGTTCTGGTTTCCTTGTGCTCTGTTGCTCTCAGGTACTCCAGCAGCTAAAAAGGAAAAGGAAAAAAATGTAAAATTGCCACCTCGTCAAGAGTGGGTTTCTTTACAAAGACATTAGCAAACACATTTGAAATTTGTTTTATAGATTACTAGTCAGGGGTATTTTGTTTGGTTAGTTTATTATCATGGATAGTACAGTGCTTGGCTCTGAATCATTTTACATAGATTAATTAATTTAGTTTTTAGTGAACTTTGCAACTCTGCTTATGAATGCAGTTGGGGCTTGCAGGGAGACCTACAGCTTAGTGACACCCGCACAAAAACAGCCACGGCTCAGCTTCGGAGGCTGCTGTTGAGATCTCCTCCTGTTGGGAAATGGAACTCTTCTTTCTGCCAATCATCCCATTTCTGTGATCAAAGCCAGCCTGGGTTGTGTGAGCTCCCAGACCCTGTGCTGCTTGCACTGAAGCCAGTCACTCTATCGAGAAGACAACTGGACCTCAGAAAAAGAAGCTCTATCTGGAACCTGGAATCAACCAGTGTAAAATTTCTCCTTATCTGAAACTCTATTCTTGGGAGAAATATTATCACTAGTTGTGTGCTAATTGTCAGGAAATTGCTTTCCCTGGGCTCCTCTGACAGAGGCCTCCCCCTTCCCTCTCCTCTCCCTGGACTCTGCTCTCTCATACTGCACCACACTCTGCATTTGACTGTGCTGAAGGGAGAGATGAGTTCCCTGAACAGTAAAAAACAACTTTCCGCTCCATCGCAAGGAGCCAGATGATGGATACTATTTTCAAAGACTTCTTTGTCCATAAGATGGCGTTTGAATTAGGAACTTGTTTAGCCAGATTCTCTTGCTACAATTTACTGATTCATTGGGTGGAGAATGGGAGGGCAGGATGACAGAGCCAGACAGCTTCAATTAATGATCTTTTTAAAAGATCTCGTTCAAACACAAATGCATCTTAAAATATATCCAGAATTAAGAATTATCAATTTTAACCTATTTGTGTCTTTAAATTATCTGCAGAAGGGAAATAAGCTGTTTTAACATCACTGCTTTTGAGAGAAGAATAGTGACTTTCCAACAGATTAAATCTGTGGTGTTTTTCTTAAAAACAAGATGGGATTTTTGAGGAAAAAAAAATCTCCAAATCTCTCCTGATGTCTCAATGAAACCATAACAACAGTGAAGTCTCATTTATGTTAGTAACATGGAAATTAATTTCTGTTTCAGCACAGAAGCGAAGAGTTGAATCAAATTCAGGTCTTCCACCTGTTCTGACAGATGTCATTCCTTTGACAGTTTTCTCTGGATCACATCAGAATGGATAAATCTGGAATTAGATCCAAGGAGATACTTAGGATACCTTTGTCCCACCTACACTAGAGGAGCACTTGGGATCTGACAACACCAGCACTGTGACTTTTCTTCCTCAGCCAGACCTGAGCCATTCACACCCTGCCCAGTGAAATCCTGGGTCCTTCTCTCAGCTGCTGAACACCAGCCATTTTCACAGCTCCTACTTCAATTTGTAAAGTTTCTTGGAAATTGCCTGGGGCTCTAATCTTACTGATGGGGGAAGGGGAAAGGTCTGGACCGGTCTTGCATGACCTCAGCCATTTAATTTGTCTGTCATTACCTCATGGGTATAGGTTACCAAGAATGCAATTCTCAATTTTCTTACAAAAATAGGGCAATGGTCTAAGCTTTTCTTTAGTTACTTGGTTGACAAAAGAAAAATTTCTTTCTGTGGTAGAATCATTCTTATTCTCTTCAGGAGTCTCTCCCTCTGAACACAGACACACACACACACATTTGTGTGCATGTGTCATAGAAATATCATGCACACACCAACTCAGCTTTTTGCAGAATTTAAGTAGCTAGAGGTATTGAACCCAAAGACTAGTGATATAAATAATATATACTTTTTATGAAGTCCATTTTCACATCACAGATTTCTTTAGATAAATTTTTCAGCTTTCAAGTTCCCTTCTTTTTTTTTCCTGCATTTACTCCTCTCAAGGCAGCATTCAGAATAAGTATTTGTGTGTGGGGAATGGAGGCTCCTGAATGAACTTTAGTCAATTTAATAAAACTAGAACAAATCAATAAGCCACCCAGGCATCTAATACTGTCAGTATTCCCACTGACTGTTCCACAACATCAAACAGTATGGAAAACATTTTCAAGGTAAGTCCTCTGTATTCTGAAACAGGTCCCTAAAGGCAGAGAGATGGAGATTTTCTTGGCCTACCTGTTTAAAATGGGTCATGCTCTGCATTCACAATCACCTTGAAGTCAGGCGCAGTTCTTCAAAGAAAGAGCTCCAGTGAGGCGTGCACTGCTTGGGCTGTGAGTGCGCTGCAGCCAAGGTCAGGGAGACCCTCCTTTCCCCAGCCATGTTCAGAAAGTTCCTTTCTTCCTAGCCTTGACTGGCATGGTGATAACAGCTCCTCTTAGCTGTTAAATTCCCATCTCCATGCAATGTCTTCTCATGTGTCATGCCATCCTTAAACCAAATCCTAACCTCACTTCTCTGGCCTCAGTGAGAAACTCTGGGCCTCGTTATCTGCTTTATCTGCATTACTGAAGTTTTGCTACCCAAGCAATGGAAATTAAGCTTCTCCTGACAGTAGATGTCCTTTGCCAATGTGAAATGTTTCAGTTCCCAGGGAACAGATGCTATACAGACAAAACTACTTCTGTTGGTACATCTATCTCATGGTCTTATCTTCACAAAAGTGCAAAGCCAACATGTTTCCACTGGCAACATTTTCTAGCTGGATGCTGAAGAAATAGAGGGATGTTGCACTGGGGCCTTTGGGATGAGGATAGCTGTTGTGGTGAAATTGATCATTTCTCTCTGCTCTTCTCTTCTTCATTACCCCATCCCTCCCCCAGGTGAAATTTGCTGTACTGATCCATTTAACTGCACTTAGTCTAAGGACATCTGTCAAAACAGTGAGGTTGATCTGAGATCACAGTTCATCCAACTCCAGCCTGACCCCAGGCCCTGCCAGCAGCTGGTGGCAGAGCTAACCTGGCTCTGAGAGTGTGGCCCTTGCTGCCCTCTGTGAGAGATGGGCCCCTACACAGGCCGTGTGCGTTGCCATTTTGATCCACTAATGCTCTTTTGTTCTGTGGAGCTAAGAGGGGAAGGTTACAGGGTGATGATGCTGTCTTGTTATCCAGACATGACTGTAGCTGTGCACTGCTGTAGTCTGCTCAGTATCAACATTTTCAAGTGTATGAGTTCACAGGGCTCATTCTTGTCTGCGAGGTCCCAGGAGCTCCCACGTGCGCTGCTCCGGTGCTCAGTCTGGTGCTGGTTGCATCAGCTGAAGTGTGGCTGTGCCAGGACAGTTTGTTTCACTCAGTGCAAGAGAAAATGTTGAATGGTAATGCTCTGCTACTTTGCTGCCTTGCTATTATGGGTCATGAGCACAGATACAAATTTGTTGTCAAAGAGCTCTGTCAGCTCCTGCACAAATCCACTTTTGATGTTAGAACTGGAGGTGTATCACAATCTCCCATCTCTGAGGAGTTATTAAATAATAGCTGACTCTGCCAAATGAGCTGGTATACTTTTCCTGTGATAGCACAGAAATTAAGAAGTCCTTGCTTATCCTCGCAGAAGATGTTTTGAGCCCTTCACTGTACTTTCCAGAAATCATTCTTGATTCTGGGATCTATGAATCTGGATGCTGATGGGGTTGACAGCAGAACTGAGGAAGTCAAGGTGAAGACCATGCTCTGTGCTTGAATGAAAACCAGCATTTTGAGCTGAATGCCCACAACTCAGAGGCACCAGAAATCAGCACCTTCATTTGTGCTTTTTTCATATGCCAGTTTTAGATGGGTATGAGAGCCATGGATTTCAGCAGGGTTATCTCAGAAATTCTCTGGTGTAAGTGCAGGGGGACCAGTCCTGCTCTTCCTTGTGCCTCAGTGAATAGAATGAACATCTCCCACTAGAGGAGGACTAGCAATGACTTTAGAAAACAACCAAACAGGGAAATACATTCAGTTGGGTTACTGGTGGAAGGGATTTATAGCATGTTGTGAACTATACACTTCGTCCCAGAATTTAAGTGAGGGGCAGGGGTGGGAGTTGAGAGAGCAGGAAAACACAGTTCCCTTGTTAAAATGAAAGAATGAGTTTAATATATACAGGCAGAAAGAGGAGGCAAGTCCTTTCCCTGTTAAATATTTACCATCTGAGCTCTGCTCAGACTCCTGATTTTCTGTATCTCTAAAGGTGGTGGTACTTGTGACAGTAGGATATGTTCCTTAATGTATTCCTCCCTCTCAACCCACCTTGCATGGGAAACGACTTTGGTAACAAAAAGCAGACTGTTCCCTTCTCATGAATATTAATCAGTAAACTCCCCCTGCTATTTTAAATCGAAGGCTGGTGCTAAAACCCTTTTTTCCCCCACTCAAGCATCCCCCAAGGAAAACCCTGAAAGTCCTGGGAAAGCCATGCACAGAGGCTGCCCTGACTAGAGGCCTTCTAGGCAGTGACATATAAAACTCTGAGGTCAGGGGGCACAGCAAGAGGAGGAATGAGCTTTGTTTCCGCTATGTGTTGCTGAAAGCTAAACCTTTATGGAACTTTTCTAGCTGCATTTTTGGCTGTTTAGCTTTGAAAACAAAAGATTTATTTATTTTTTCCTATTCATCGCAGTTTTTGTCCTAAGTTGACAGCAGTGACATAAGAAGGACTCTCTGTTCTGAGTTGGAGCTGTGTATGCTCCTTTGGTCATTGCTGCTTAGTACAAATATTATATGACCTTTAAGCAAAGGGAAGAAAACAAACAAACAAAAAGATTCCACAGAGCAAATGTAGACAGCCATTACCACAATTTATTCTTCTAAATAAGAAAATTAAAACTCCCTTGGCAAGTAAAATACCTTGACTGGAGCGTGCATAGTACTAGAGGATGCCCAGAAACCCAGCTGTGTGTCTTCACAATCCACTCAGCTTCAGATCAAACCAGAGGAATATTCCCAAGGACACAGGGTGATACAGCCGGAGGTTGACTTGCCTCCTAGATAACCCTGAGCAGTGCCTAACAGTTCTTTGAACTCAAAGCAATTTGCGATTGTGTTCAGAAATAACACATAGACTTGCCAAAACCCAAGAGTGTATCAGCAACCAACGTGTATTTTTCCAGTGCCTGTAGTGATAAGCCAGTGCAGAGTTTGTTGTTTTCTCTTTGGGGCAGTGTTAGCACTTGTGGTGTGTTAGAGGATTTCCCATGCCAAGGATGCAATTCAAGTCCTGAAGAGTGTGCAGTCAAGAATAATGTTTTAAAATATTTGTCCTTTATCAAAGGATTTGGGTAGACTTCAAAGCACATTATTATCCATTTCTAACAGCTGGGAAAACTCAGGGAAGGAGGAGTGACATGGCTTTCCTAAGGTGATCTTATGAACTGGTCTCAGACCAGGAGTAAAGTACTGTAGTTCCTGCCTGCTGTGGATGCCATGTCTCATCACGTTGTGAAGGTTGGTACTGGGTGCTGTACACTGCAGATCTGATGTATTGGTTGAAGACTTTGAGTGAGAGATGCTGCATACTATTAATGAATGGAGAACTGAGGCAGGGACTGGGACAATCAGTCCAAACAGACCTGTGTCTGGTGGCTGCTGGTGGCAACAGCTAATGGCACGAAACCCATGGTGGAATGGCACAGGACAGGCTCTGGAGCATGGAAAAGAACCACATCGCAGTCTTTGGAAAGAATATCTTGGAAAATTGCTAGGGCAGGGGGTGGGAGTAGGGTGGGTTTTGCTGCTGGTGCTTTGGTCAGTCCATACACATTTGATCCAAATAAGCCACGCCACCCAACTGATATATATTTCCCTGATTTATTCTGGAGATGTAATGTGTTTTTAACGTAAAGATAGAGTGGCATGAACCAAACGTACCTGATCCAGCATAAAGCTTGCTCACACAAAGATAAACCTCCACAAATCTTTGAACAATTTAGGCTAGAAGAGTAAATTCATGTCAGATCAGCATCTTAAGTGAGGTGACTGCCTAAAAGTTAGGTCCAGAGCCTAAAAACCACACATACTTCCATATTTTGGGGGTAAATCTGAGGTAGGTATCCGACTGTGTTCAGAGGAAAAGATCTTCAGGCAAAACCTGAACTTTGTGCTTGCAAGATCTGGGTGGGGGGTATGGTTGATGTTACAACCAGTACATAGAAATGCATATTTGCTGCAGCAAGGTCTCAACCAAAACTCTCAGTAGATAAGGGGTGGTTTAAGAGGGTTTATCAGGCTGCAGTTCTCCTGCTCAGGACTGCTCCAAGGTGATGGCAACAGTACAGTTCTTCCAGACATGAGAATGAGAAGCTGCTGTAGCTAGTAGCTGCAGGTATAAACATGTATAACTAATTAGAGGTAGTTAATAATTTCCTGGCTCTATTAAGTGCTCAAAACTGATATTTACTCTTTGTTTTCACCCTTTTTTGGAGGAGTAGAACTACATCTGACTAACCCCAGTTGGTGGTGAGCAAGTTGGCAGAAGTATCAGTTATTTTTCATAGAGTGCCATAGATGTGTAGAGTGTGAGAATGCAGGTATTTGCTAAAAATCAGGTTGTTTATTTCAACAGAAACATTTGGCTATCAGTGTTTTGAAGACTGTGCTGCATGATGACAAAAAAGCCCACAAATCAAATAATCAAGAAAAATATCAGAATTACTAAAAGTCTGAAAAAAAAATTCTATGTATTTGAAAATAATGCAACAACTCTCTGTTCAGGAAACTACTTTAACAACATTGTTTTATAGGGATATAAAATCAAGCAGTTAAACACTAAATGGGAGATCCAAGTGCAAACTGAGGAATGAACTTGACCCTGGCAGAAGTTGTGAGACATCAGAAGCACATCTCAAGAACTGGTTGTTCCATTTCAGCTGAACACTTCTCAGAAATCCTTCTACTTTCAGGCCAAGACTCCTATTTATTATACTAAGAGATGCAAATAGTCACCACTATATTCACCTGTGGTATACTGAGATTAATGGGGAATTTCCAACAGGCAGCTATGGCACCCTGGAGAACATACAAGGTTGACTCTTGATCTCAAACTCTCCATTTTTCTGGCCCAGTTGAGCCAGCTGGGCTTATGCTGAGGCACTCGGCCTCTCAGTCCTTCAGAAGAGAATAGCAGAGATGATTTATCAGCAGTCAATACTGAAGATGCAGTGCTCTTTTCCCTGACATTATTCAACTGTGACTGTAGATGCTAGAGCCAAGGTTGACCATATTTTGGGGAGGACTGTCTCTGGGCTACTGCACCCAGAGGCTGTGCTAGCACTTGAACTCCTTGAGTAGTTCCCAGCAGTGCGTGTAGGAGCTGAACCCTTATTTCTACTTTTCCTTTGTTAGTCTCCCCATCTGCCCTGTGGGTTTCTGCACTCCAGGAACTTAACAGGGGACACATCTTTCTCTGTGGCATTCTCTCTATACTTATCTAGGGCTTTGAATACCTCCCAGTTAGTGATCTCTGGCAGAACAATGTACACCATTGATAGTACAGACTACAGCCAGCTTGCCTTTCAGTTTCCTGTTTGACCTTTTAAACTTCGCTATTTCACAAACATTCAGACTTGAAATTTTACACACTTAAGGAACCTAAAAGCAAATTCTTCACTGGTAAAGTTGCCCAAACAAACTAGCCAAACCTTGAAAGGATGTAATTTCCCTTGAAAGTACATCCTCACAGATAATTGATAGCATAGCCATCTTTCAGACAGATGGTTTCCTTTTGGATGCTTACACAGAATAAAGTATGAGGAGCAAAGTAGCCTTATACCCTCAGAACAGATCCTGCCATCGCTTCTTAGACTAAAATCCACATTCCAGAAGGGTATAAGCTAACAAAAAGAACTCTTGCATTTCACCTGATAACAATTAGCTTCATTGCAAGAGAAAAGTGATTTCTATACATCAGTTGGCTCTAATATTTATGATTGTATGACATTAAATATGTATTATGCATACATACCTATTAGGCAATTAATATAGTGCAGCATAAGACATAAATATAAATGTATATTTCAATTCAGACTTACATTTATGCCATGCTTTTCTTCATAGAGATTTGCAAAGGTAAAATCTATAATGTCTTCCATGAAACGAAGCCACTTCTGGAGTTTATGGTGATGTCATAATCATGTTTAATAGCTGAGGCTGGGCTAGTCCAGCCTTCCCTTTTGGGACCCAGGTTGTAATAGCAAAAGAGTACTTGCTTTCTGTATTGAGCATAGGAAGAAACATGACCTCAGCCACTTCTTCCTCCCTTGTGAAAGAGCTGTAAACACTGAGCTGTTCACAGGCACAGGGGAGACTTGTCCTTTACTCCTGCACTGTTTCTCTGCTCTGCCCAGGAAGCATGTCCTGCATCTTGCTCTGGAAAGGTAGCAGAACAGATGGAACTACTTTGGAAGACAGCTGATCTGTGTGGTGGATTGGGCTGGTTAGAGTAAAGGTGGAGAAAGAAAGCATCAGTTTGAGAGACATGGGGGGTTTCAGGGAGGCAGAGAGGAATCTCACACATTGGCATGAGAATTTTAACAGGGCATTTTTAGTTCTTTAAATAAAACTCCAAACAAACAAACAAACCTTCCTGAGGTTATCTGTGTGTTGTGGAGGGAAAACACCACAAAGCGAATCAGTAGCAGCCCAGCTGGGAGATATCTCAGAAACTGCTTTTGGTGTGTTCAACCACAGGACTCTTCTCTTCTGAACTGCTGAGAATAGAGGATCATGAGAGAAAGGAGAGGATACTTGGACAGATTAGGGAGGAAAACTCATGTCTTTGGAGGAAAAAACACTTGGGCATCTATCACTGGGAATCATGATGGTTACAGAATTCTGATTTTTGTCCCTCTTCCATGTGAGCATATGTCAAAAGATATGGCAACACTGAAGGGAGAGTTTGTGGAGGTGATGTGAATGATAAAGTTTGTGAAAGCAAAGCAGTATAAGAGGGATTAGTCTACTGTTCTAGCAAGATTTACATTAATACTAAATTCAGAGAGTTCTATACCTAAGGACCATACTAGATTTCCCTAATTCTTCATGATGGTTCTGTGTTTCTAATTATTTTTTTAACTTCTATTACTCTTAATGTTTCTAAGAAATTGCCTCATCAGAGGTAAGAAGTTGGACAAGTGACTTGTGTAACACTCATCAGTGTGGACAGCCTGAGTTATGTCTCTCCTGGAACAATTATCCTTCCCATTTCCACTTCTTGTTCTATGCTTGTCTAATGCTTTGTCCAATCTGGAAGCAGGGAAGGGTAGGGACCTTGCCAGGTCATGTGTTTACAGTGTTTTTGTAAGGTCCTAAAGTTTTATCCTTTGGGAACAGCATCGGCTGAAGTGGTTGAGTCTGGTAATCCAGACCTGCTCGTGGAGCATGAGAAGAGTTTGTGCTTTGATGGGGAGTGCTGTGAACAGGATGGCTCCTGCATGGCATTGTATTTGTGAAGGCAGTCAGTTCTTCTCAGGAAGCTCAGGTATGCTGGCAGTTCCCAGCCATATGCTTCCCCCAGGTATCAACTGCACTGGCAGAGCTCAAGCTGGGAGAGCACAGGATGTGCTTTTGGAAAGGTTCAGTTGCCCCTTCATGTACCCTTTTGGGCCTCGGGCTAGCCAGGCCTCAGGAAGGGCAGAGAGGAGAAGGTCAGAAGATGAAAGGGTCTTTAGAGTAAAACCCTTTGCTGAGATGCAAGGCAAAATGACTTTGTCACTCAATTACTCTGGACTTTCAAAGCACAGAATGAAGTGTTGGATGTGGCAATGCAGCCCTTGTCAGCATAGTGTGTGGGAGGCAGCCCGGCAAAGGGAAGTGAAGAGGGTTTGTTCAGCAGCTGGCACAGCAGCTGGGCCCTGCCAGCTCACATCTGACTTGCTTCGTGCCTATCAGTGGCCAGCTTCTTCTCTGCCTGTGACACTTGGCACTCTGCTAAGCCTGCTCTTCTCAGTTCTCCTTCCCTGGCACGAGGTTCAGCAGCAGACATACACCCTGTGGAAGCAAAGAGCCCAGGACCAGCACAAAGCTTTTTAGGCAGAGGATTTTAAGGCCTGCTTACGTTAAGAGGTTAAGAAACAAGAGTTAGTGGCATCTGAACTAGAAGTAGTAGTGGTAAAAGTGCTTTGAAAAGCAAACTCGCTTTAAGTTATATTATTAAATCCCTGTTGACTACTCTGACCTTATTGAACGCTTTGGCTTGAAGGCTGATCTATTTCATGCACCCTTCTGACCAAATCAGTGAGCAGCGTTGGGTAAACAACCATTGTGAACTGTGGGACTCAGAGCCTTCTAGGGGGAAATTGCTCCTTCATAAAATTCAAAGGCCTTTTTACCTGTGCAGAATGGATGTAAATAGGTGTGAGGGTTTTCTTCAGGCACCTTTCTAACCTAGACTGCCCAGTCTGCTTGGCTAAAGCATCAAAATATCACTTGTACCTGTAACTAAGTTGTCTGTATAATACATACGGTGCTTTTCAGTGCTGTATGAACTGCAATGGTGGTAAAGATTTTCCAAAATCATAGGAATTAAGACATCTGTAATAGAGCAGGTGCCTAAATCCCTGAGTCTTTGTGAAAAGGCAGTCACAAAAGTTGTTATGAGAATCACAGGGAGAATGCCTCGGGGAAGGACCTCAACACTGTCCTAATTGGAAACAGAGATTTCACAGGCAGAGCTTCTGTTTGTAGCATTTTGCTAAATCCTACTGTCATTTAACAGTCTCAGGATGACTCTATAAACCACTCCTTATCACAGTCAGATCCAAAAACCTGTTCTGCAAAGTCCTGAGTGGTTGGATTTTACAGAGGTGATTCAGTTGATTTCTTCTGCCACAGGTAACCTTTCTCCTCAGCCTCACAGCACCTCTTGCCAGCATCAAACACTGTAATAGAGCCACTGCTGCTCTGCACAATCTTAAAGATTTCTCCTCTAGGAGTGGAGACCTGGCTACATTTCCAACTCTGTCTGCCATAGAGGAACTGGAGTGTGACTGAGTATCTGTTCCTGGGCTTCTGCAGTTCAAGCAAAAAATGCTGCTTTTACCTCTCTGTGTCCTGGGTGACTTGGTGCACCCATACTGTCCTACTGCAGCCTCTCAGCCCCAGTACATTGCATACACATCACTTTGAACCCAGATTCTCCTACCAGACATTTCCCTTGGCAGGGAAACTAAACAGAATGTAGGGCTTGGAAGCTCTGCATCATCCAGGCAGCCTGCCTTAGCAAGAACCAGGACCCCTCCATGATGTGTAACAAAGATGGGATAGCCTAAGTGTCCTGGAAAGGATGCTCAAACCCAACCAGTTTTGGCTGATTACTTTGCTGATACCACCCCTCTCACCTCCAGTACTGGTGATGCTACTCTAAGTGCTGCAGCATGACAGAGTGAATTGCACCCACTGTATCCCCTTGAAAGCTGAGCACCAGGTAAGCTGCTGGCAATCCTGAGTCTCAGCAACTCATTTGGGAGTAATCAGTGTGCAAAGCAAGGTTTTCCTGTTTTGTCTCTTTAGGTTTTCCTAAAGACCAGTTACCATCAGGACACTGCTATCAGCCCAACATCCATCAGAAAATGAGAACCTGTGTTGTTAGAAGGGAAAAGGAGCATCAGCTGCTTTCAGGAAGGGAGGACTGGTGCCAATTTATGGTTTGCTTTCAAAGGGTCTGACAAGCACCTTATGGAACAGCTGGCATTGATTATATTGAGTTCAGCTCCAACATGAAACTCCGAGAGCATTTTGCAGCATCTAATGATGGCTTCCTACATAACTGCCTTGGAAACCCAATCTGCTTTCCTTCCAGCCTCATTCCAGTCCAGGTTGGCTTGTGTTTCTTTGTTCACTAAAGCTCTTGTTGGCTAAATTTTTTGGGACAAACATGTAACTGTTGCTTAAATCCCCAGACAAAAGAAAGAACAGATGCCTTTTCTGCTTTGAAATATCCAAGGTCTTTCTCTGCATAGCAAGAATCCATGTCCTGAATGGATTCCGGGGGTGGGGGGGAGGGGGNTGTGAGGCTTGGTTAATATGCCTCTGACTGGCTGGCTTTGTGCCTTCTCTTTAGCTCCTCGTGAATGAGAATAGCCTGCTGGCAGGTAGCCTAAGGGCTATGGCTAGTTGTGAAAGGGTGAGCTGGGCATCAGGAGCAGGAATAAAAATAGAGAATAGCAGATGAGAAGAGAGGGAAAACCATTCTAACCGATGAGCACTTTACTACTCAGACATCTTGTAGCCTTCTCTCTTGCTGTGTGCAGCAGAGCTCGACAGCACCCACCACCCATCTAATTGATTCTTACCTTTTTGAGAGTTGCTCAGGGTATGTTTGGGAGCCAGCCTTGCCTTGCTGATTATTTTCTCAGCTCCCTCAGCACCCCAGGGCTGGGCCACAGGTACTGTATCTGAAGGCAAAGGGTTTAAGATGCCATGTGACAGTGGTATTGGCAGGACACCCCATGTTGCTGATGTGTTTTTCTGGTTTGCAAAGTTCTCAATTGCTTCATTTGCATGACATACACTGTAGGAAGGCTTTTCTGCTCTTTCTGCCCAGCTGTTTGCTGCTAGACTTTTAGGAGCTGAAATTTGTTGCAGTGTTAAAGGCAAATGTTATAAATCACATATAGAGCCCTCAAAGGGTGCATGCTCTACCTCAGCACAGCAAGCCTGTTTCCAGCTTCTGGAATTTGCTTCATAAGTGCAGTCACAACTGCTAATTCTTTTAATTTCTTTGCATATTTTTAGTGTGAAGGAAATCTATGGACTTATAGACACTCAGACTGGTTTGTAAAATAGCTACTCCTTTTTTCCAGGTGGCTTCTAAACCCATATTTAGAAATTTCTCTTCTGTCTCACTCTGAAGCCATTAAGCATGTGGAGTATGTTCAGCAGCTGACAAATGTACTGGGATTTGGAAATAATAAGGGTGGAAGAAGTCATCCACCAAAATGTTGCAGCTCATGTTAAGGCAACATGGAAAAACACCCAGTGATCATTCAGTGTTAAGCAAGAAGCCTGTCAGGCTGATGTAAATGAAAGAAAAAAAAAAAAGCCAGAAAAAGAAAAGTTCACTTAACTGAATAGAAGAAAACCAGAGGAAACAGGATCTAGATACCATCCAGCACCCCATATGCACTGTGAGGGGAAACAAAATGAGCTGTGCCTGTGCTGAGCTGTCAGAACCAGGGGCAGAGGGAAGCAATGGGCTAAGCCTCTTGCTGGTGTTGATTTATCTGATTCATGGAAAATCAGTGCAGCCCTTGTAGCATGTGTGGGAGCTGTCAGGGTAGCGCATTTGCCTCAGCAAAATCAAAGCAGTCTTGGTCCCTTGGTAGCTCACAGGAGGCTTCTTCTGCTCTGCTTGGGGCACAGAGCACTGCAAAAGGTATCCATGGCAGGAACTCAGGGCTCTTCTTCCATCTCCTATGTCTGTGAGAAAAGGGCTGTGTGGAGAGCTTAGGAAAGAGTCACTGGAAAGCCTTTAGTCCTTCTTGTCTATTTCTGTTGTGCTTTTTAGACTGAGGCAAGGTCCCAGGCATTTAATTTACAAGAAGTATTTCAGGGAGAGTTTTCTGCACTAATTGCCATGCTGTTTACTGCCAGAGAGATGCAGGGTTTATTACTGCATGCACTTTAAAACTGGCAGAGGGTGACAGGGTTTATGATCTAATCTTGAGCAAGTGTCTCTTTCTTTGGGGGTAGGTGAAATGCTACTATCATCTATTCAAAGGTGGAGTGACAGTTTTTTACCAGAACCCAGCTAACTGCATCTCAGAAAAATGCTGATACAATCACACACGAGAACTGGATGAGATGAGGCACTTTTCTACCCGTTCCCGTGGCACACAGTGGAAGCTGCTGATATTTGATGAGCAGTAACAAGATGCCCTACTGTGACACCCCACCAATGCCAATTGTTTATGCCAAGTCTGCTGAGCCACCAACATGCTGAAGAGGCAGAGTCATGTTTAGCACAATAAGATCCAGGGACTTGAATATGTTGCAGTGTTAATTCCTGATATTGTTGTTGCTGATGAGAATTTATCTACAGTTTCAGAGAGGCAGAAAAACTCACTCCTAAAAAGAGAAGAATTAGAAAGCAGCTGTTTCTGCATGAGCTGATCCCATCAATCTCCACATGCCCCTGGTGTGCAGAACCAGGATGCTAGGTTAGGCTTGCCTCAGTGTTGCAGATTACACTTGAATCTCATTTATCCTCAGTAGCTTTATGGATAACTGCTTTGGGAGACTGCCTTTAAGGGGTATTACCTTAATTCATGGTTTGCCTGGCATCCATCCCTCAGCCTCTCTCTCCTGTGTGCTCTGAAAGCCTCCCTGTTCTCTGGGGCCCTCCAGCCTTGCCCAGTTGCTGTGCTGTCCCTGTACCCCAGCATCTCTCTGCCTGGCCATAGTCACAGGGGGCCCTGAAGGGTCAGTTCTGGAGTCAGGGGCTTTGTTGTGGCACAGCTTCCATTCTTGGGCACTTCTTGCTTCCTGCACAGGTTGTCTGTACCTGCACAGGGTCGCAGGAAAAGGATTGCAAATGTCTGCAGATGATTCACAAGGATAGGATGGGGTTTTTGCTGTTGCATGGGAACTCATTACAAAACTCCTAATGTTTTTCCATTTGGTAATTTAAGAGCTCAGGTTTCTTGCACTATGCTGAAAAGCCCCTCTGGCATTTGTGGGGAGGTGAACTTAATGGTCCCAAGCTAAAGCCAGGTTATTGAGACCTCAGTTGTGTGTACTCTTCAGAGAAGAAAACCAGAGATGTTTCTAAATGGGTGCAGCTTTTCTGGCTACATTTAAAGTGTTTGTATAGGTCTGCAACACAACTGAAGAGGTGTACTTGGGGATGAAAGCACTGATGCCTGTAACATCTCTCTGTCTTTATGGCAGCATGTCATCCTTGTCATCTGCATCACACACCTACCCTTTCCAGGTCCACACACAGATGTTTGTATCCTGGTCAGCCTAGCTTGTCTTTGGGCCACTCTGGAGTAAAATGGGTTGATATGTCCTTCAGAACTTCTTGCTGAAGTTTTTACCACTTTCCAGCTCTTTGCACTCTGTTTTCCTATATCCCTCTATTTCCCTCCATATCAGTGTTACTCATCCCCTTCCACTTCCTTGTATTAGTGTTCCATATGCTCTCCTGCCTCACAAGAAAAGGCTCAGTATAGTCTCCATGCATTCCCCTCCCCATGCTCTGTCTTTGGGCAGTAGAGAGTGACAGACTGAGTTGAAGCTGACAAGGCAGAAAGCCGGGTGGCAGGGCCCTGTTGTCCCTGTAATGTTTGCAAAAACATCTGTACAGCTCTGTATTCCTCCAGCGTATCAGGGCCCCTTCACTGCTCGCCTCAGGAGAACAAACTGGCAAATACCTGAGCTGGAAAAGGACTGCCCCTGCAAGGAGGCTGGTTACAGTGTTAGAGGACAGGGAAATTCAGAGTCATTAAGTAGGGAAGGATCAACTCATCACATGCCCTCAACCTTTTAAGCAAACATAGCAGGGAAATAGAGTAACTGAGGCTTCCCTTCCCCCACACAAATAACTAGAGCCCTTATTTCAGCAAGTGCCAACAGTGCACAGCTATGCGACTCATTTTCATTTTACAAGGCTTCTTGGCTTTTACTGTGACAAAATTCTGTGCCTGTAAAACACTTGAATTTTTATTATCACTTTCAGAAAGCAGTATTCCTTTTTATTTTCCTGTCAGTGGCCTCGGACTTTTCTGCTAAAGACCTGTATTTCCTAGAACATGGAGGATTTAAGGGATGGTCAAAACAGATCGCCCACTCTGTACTGTCCATGAACTTTACCACTGCAGATACGATGAATACATTTTACTATATTTTTTGTGTCCTGAACAGTGCTAGGCAAAGAGAGCTTTTTCTACTGCTGTTCTGCATGCTTCTAGAAACCAGCCCAGTCCTCAACAGACTCTCTTGCCTTAAGCTTTCTCAAGAGGTAGTGGAGCCCTCTTCCTCTCCTTGTGGTTGGTTCACATCTAACCAACAGTTCTCTGTCCTTCAGCTCTGATGTGGCTTCACCTTTCCCTGAACTGCAGGAGACCTTTTCTTATATAGAGCCACCTCCCTCCC
This sequence comes from Notiomystis cincta, assembly GCA_013398075.1. Taxonomy (NCBI): domain Eukaryota; kingdom Metazoa; phylum Chordata; class Aves; order Passeriformes; family Notiomystidae; genus Notiomystis; species Notiomystis cincta. Next base: position 88,789 of record VZRX01012606.1, read on the forward strand.
CCTTCATACTCTGGAGAATCGGTTTTTATTCATCACACCTCAAATCCATGCTCTTCCTCACACGTGGTCTGTGACTATTTAGGGAAGAACATCCCTGTCTGCCCATGCATCCCATGGCTCCCTTCTGAAGTGCCTGGGAGGGGGAAACTGGCCCTGGTCATGGCACGGGGGCTGCTAGTGAAACATCCATCTGTGTGAGACCACACTTGATCATAGGAACTCATCTAGTATGAAATTTCCGGCCACCTGCCTGGCACTGGAGTCAGACAAGTCATTCTCTGGTTTTAAGTTTGTACAATGACAGCCATCACCTTTGGAGTCCCAAGGAGATGAAGCTTTGCAATTTTTTATCATTTTAAGGGAATACTGTGCAATTTGTAGCAGGTTTGGGTGGAATCAGATGTTGGAGTCAGCCACTGAGAATCTAGCCCTGGAGTCCTTACCCAAAGAAGGCTCTCACTGACTGTGTAGCTGGCTTTTTCTGACAGCCTACCTGCCCCTCCTACTCTCTAGACATAAGAACAGTTTCAAATAAAGCCGTGGAATTTTTTATAGTTTGATACTTCAGCAAGCTAAGAGCTGTGTAGGGAAACTGTATTATCCCAAAGGAGAAAGACACTTTCATCTTCTAGTACACACTTCATTGTGAAAAAATAACTCAAGGAGATAAAAAAAAAGGTTATTTCTTGCCTAGATCATCCTGTGCTCAATTTGCATCATGGCCTGTGAACTATTTTATTCTGTCACAGCTGTGGAGGCAGGGAGCTGCAACATAGCCTGAGAAGAAACAGCAAGAGGTAGAGGACCAGGAACTTCTTAATCCACCTAATCTGTAAACCAGTATATCACATGGATCAAGAACCTAAATTCTCTATTCTGATGACCTCTTTGCATGTGTCTGATCACTCTTTGTGACAGCAGAAAGAAAAAGAAAATTATTTTAGGTGCTTTTAAACAAGAAAAAGTTGCAGAGAGCATCACTAAAATGTAGATTTCAATCATTAGTTCCCAGAAACATGAAGATCATTAGCTTTGGGGATTTCACCATAATGTAACCGCAGAACATTTATGCTGTTGAACACCAGAAATACATGTGGATGAAGAAAACATAGGTCTTGCCCTCAGGAGCCATCAGTGAGCTAAAGTCAAGCTAGCCAAGGTAGGGGACAGAGGTGCTACTCTAACGGAAGTGTTGACACTGGCCTTGCTTTAACTTTAATAAAGGGGATCATTTTCTGTGACAGATGGTTAAAAAGTTAAAAACCTCAATGAAACCCAAAAAGCTGAGGGTCATTTTGAGTGCTGTTTTCTGCTTAAGTGCATCAGAATAACCAGTTCTTGCTTCTGCCAGGCATTTTAGAGTAAAAGTCTCTGGAAGCTGAAGAGCAAAGACTGTATATACACACATGTATATATACAAGGGAGCAGAGAAGCCCTTAGCAAGGAAATAAGCCTTTCACTCCAGCAGAACTTACTGCCCTGTGGTGTGAGACACAGGAGCCCATGGAGAAGCTGCCCAGCATCAGCACTGTCAGTGCCATTGCCCCCTACAGTCAGGTTCCCCACCTCAGGCGTAGTCCCTGGGTCTCCCTCCACATGGCAGATTCAGTGCAAGAGAGATGGTGGCTGTGCTGAAGTGTGTATGCATTAGGGTGGGTGTAACTTTGCTTTTTCAAATAAAAATAAAATTCACACTGTTAACTTCAGTATGAACAGTTTTCCCAGCACCAGAAAATCTACTAGCTTTTTCTTGCCTCTCTGTCTCTCCCTTATTCACTATTTCCCCTTCAGAGTCTGTATCCCCTGTTAACAAAGAAATAAAAATTCATCACCACAGCTGTCTCACTGCTGCTCTGCTGCTCCATGCTTAATATTCAGGCTGGAAAGCTGGTGATCTTAACTTAGAAACAGGAGAAGAATGACTTACACTGCAGATTTGGTAAAGCTCCTCTCTGCCTGTGCTCTTCTGTTCCCACTATAGTGTGAAAACTGTCTCAGATTTTACAGTAGTGATTTCGGCTCCTAATATTGACTCCTGAAGGGTTTGGCTTCAGCTCAGTTGTTGCCAAGTCATCAAACATCTGTGGGAGATTTGGTTGAGATTTGGTCCAGTGGGTGAAAGGGAAAGAGGGAAGAGTGATTATAGAAGTAAATAAGACCCTAAATGTGAGAACTGGGCTAATTTTTCATTTTATTTGCTTCTCATCCAATCATACTTATCTTCCCTGTAAAGGTTGTCTCTGGCATAGTCTTGTTTCACTGATATTTTTGGTACCCAAATGGCATTCAAACTGGGAACATGGGGTAGAAAATTTGCATCAAATTCTCATCACCACAGCTTGGTTAACCATAGATACCTTTACACTTACGAGGTGTCCCAGGCCACAGCAGTGGGCAGGAAGGTGGTACTGCAGCTGTGTCCACCATGTGATCTGGATGGGGCATTGAACGTCACAAGTTCCCATCACAAGGTTTTGGCTGCTGATTTAATGGGTTTTGGTTAGGTGCTCCAGGGAGGAGAAGTATTTAAGATGTATCACATTGCCATATGTGCAAGGAGTCCCTTAGGTTGAATAGAGGAGTCCATGCCACAATGTTGTAGTGTGTGGGGATTGCTGTGTTTGTTCCACAGGGCAAAAGGAACATGTCATGCACAGCACAGGACACAGGTATCCCACTGCTGTCACTGGATCTGGAGCAAATGAAGCCAGAGCAGTGGGGGTTGTGTCTTTTAAAATAATGCCAAAATCTGGGAGGAGGGTGTTCAGTGAAGACCTAAATTAGTGTCTCCCACTGGTGCCCTGCAGCTTTTAATTAATCAGGTCCAATTATTCAGCCTATATCCATTTGAATAGTGGATAACACTAGAAGGAATTCACTTTCAATGGGATTTATGGCCCCCTTCCCTCAAATCATTTCAGATAAGAGATTTTAGGTGTTATGAAGCCTGCGCAGATCAGTATGATCCAAGCCGTTAATGCTGTGATGTATTTATTCAGGGAACAAGTTGGAAATCAGGAGGAGAGGAAACAGTCTTTTAATTTACAGGAAAACAATAATTTATCATTATTTTGCCTCTAAGTCAGAGAACAAACACAGCTGTTGTTTGAGGCTCTTAATCTGATTACTAAAGTGCTGGCCTTTCAGTGCAGAGTGAGCCAAGGGGACAAGCACAGCCCTCAGGCAACAGAGAGCAGTTCTCTTCTGCTAAGGAGACTCAGGTGAGGAAAGGACTGGACTTGCCTTCAGAATGTGATTAGACCCGTGTGTTTCAGCTTGTTTCGAACGTGTTGCTTTCTACCTTCTATTTAATGTATTCCCCACTCGACTCACACTCCCAAGGTGAACTGGGAACCAATCAGCTGTGGGTTTGTGCTGCTGGAGGACTATTTCTGACATGCTGGGAAAGTTCCCAAAGTCTTTTCTCACCTTGCTTCCATCTCCTGCCTCCTCTGTCATTTGCCAAAACATCACACTTGCTAGTGACAGCAAAGGAATTAAGGTAGTGTCCCATCTCAACACAGCTGATAGCAGAGTCTGCAGGCTCCAGGCAGGTTCAGGATGCCGTCAGATGAAGGGCTGAAGCCTTGCACTGTTCAGAGATAAGGGGCTCTTGAGGGAGGGAGCGAACATTGCTGCCCCACCTTGTCCCAAATCTTGTCTTCCATCCTGTCCTCCTTGCAAGGATGAGTGAAGAAAAAGCACCCACACAAGAACGGGGGCACTGGGGCATCACTTTCTGCCTCTTAGAAATACAAGAGTTACTAAAGAATCATTTAAGAACTAACTGCCTTTCTGAAATTGGGTGGTAATATATTCCCTTTTATTCTCCTAATGGAAACATTAGTGACTGATCAGTTCAAATTAATTTCAGTGTATAATCTGTTAATGTAGTTATATCCCATGGCAGCTGTCAGTTTGGAGAGGATGGAAATACCCTGGCTTTCATTCATCTAGGGAAGTTCACTGAGATTCAGATATTTTTACTATCCCTCATCCTCTGTAGCAGACAAAGTTGAACAAATGTCCTTGAGTGCTGGTGATACTTGCAAGGAACAGAGGTGATGAGCAGAAAACAGCATGATGAAAAGAGACTATAGGGGACGAATAACAGCATATGTCTTATTTTGCTTCAGGGGCCTTCTGTTTATAGCAAACTCTAGGGTTTGGATGTCCTATTGCTCTGCCTATGCAACTGGGTTTTTTTTTCCTCTGTGCTTAGTCTTCACCAGCAGAGATCTCTCAGGTTTCAGAGTCTCTCTGTAATTAGAAAGAACAGCTTAAATCCTGACTTCAAACGAGAAGCCACCAATCTGCTGTGTAAACAGAGAGCTTGAGTGAGCTCCCAGGAGGGTTTTTAAAATATGTTCTGCTAAGCCCCTGGGGGCAGGAGCCAGATCGTGAAGGGGATGAAGCCCTTCATTGCTACCAAGCAATCACACATGTTGGGGACATTAGGGAGCATGGGGAAGAAGCTGCACAGCATGCAGGTGCTTAGTTTAAGAGCATGGCTGTACCTTCAGTAATGCCTCCCGAGGCTGCACGACTTCGGTCTGCATCAGGAGGGAGCCCAAATGATTTTCTGCCTAGTAGTTAAATTGCATAGCACATGGTACTGGCCTCTGTTAACTGCAGGGAAGGGGGAGGAGGTTTGGGAAATGGTCTAGTACCTGATCCAGCATCAACTCTACAGGGACAAAATTCCCCTCCTTTTTTTTTTTTAGTAAATTTGAGCTGGCAAGTGACATCTCAGGTGTTTTTGGTATATAGTGCTTCACACTGAACTGGCAGTGGGAGTGTGGATCCTGAAACAACTTCATGGCACAGACTGCAGGGCCTTTCCCCAGCTGCTGTAAACAGGAACTGTGTACTGTCTTTGTATGGATATTGAGAAGAGACTAAAGAGGTAGACTGAGGTGTGAAAGTTTAGCAGACCTTTTGCAGAAGATAAAGGAAATCTGTGGAGGAAATCTATTGTCCCCCACTACCTGTCTTATCTGTGCTAATTGTTGTTAAGGTGATTTGAATGATAAACAGGACTATAAACAGGAATCTCTGGAATTCCTCGGTAAACCCATACAGCTGACTTGCTCTGGAAGTTACCAGCAAGTACAGCTAAGATGCTGCTTAGTTTACAAGAGCTCACAGGGAATTTGGCAGGCCAAGAATGAATGTGATCAATTCCTGCTGGCCCTAACTCTCAGCAAAGACCACAAAAGCTCCTGGCAGCTTAAGAACTGATTGGGAAATGTATAACTGTGTAAAGGCACATTTTCCCCCAGTTGTGCTGCCTTATTTTGGATTAAATTGTTTACAGAGTCAGCCTTAGCATTTCAAGCCCATGTGTATCAATTTATTTACTTGATTTTAAACATAGCCACTCTGGAAGTACAAAGACTAGATCTGGAGAAATAAATTTTGCCTGCCTTAGGTCTTTCATTGCAATGCCAGGTGACATTCTCCCCAGGAGTCACCACACAAGCCACGACCATGGGTATGTTCAAACTTCATTTTCAGGAGGAGGAACCTGCAGGCACTCTGTCAAGTCTCTCAGCCCTGCCTTGCCAGCACCACAGGTTGCTGATTCTTCCTACTGCTCTGCCTGTCACAGAACCAATATGCTTTATTAAATCTGCAGCAGCTGTTTTGCAATATGAGCACAAAATTGTGGAGCTTGTATGAACAGGATGGGGTGTTTCTTTAATATAGAGGAGATAACATATCTTTGGCTACTGTATGGGCTGGGAAGGATTCTCTTTGTTTCTCAGGACAAGCATGGTAAGAGGGTGATTAGATACTTGCCCTCCCTGTCATCCCCCATTATTCTTTCATCCTGCAGCCAGCTCTCCATCTGATTACTGTATTGTGTGGCTACAAGGCTCTACCAAACTTTTCCCTTCATCTGTGAATGACAGTTCTCCAAAGACCAAGTAAAAGACCCTTATAACATCCCATCCTTTCACAGAATCACAGAATATTCTAGAAGAGACCCACAAGATCATAAAGTCCAACTTGTGGGGGTTAAACACTGCCCATGATGTTATTAGCACTATGCTCTAATCGACTGAGCTAATCTCAGGACTTCATGGCAACAAAGAGCCAGTCGACAACACACACAGAGTGAGACAAGTCTCCCACTTCCCTGAAGCCTCCCGCTGCTGGTAAGGAAATGTAGGCTGAGATCATCTTGTTATCTGGGTCTAAATCCTGGCAGCTCTTGTGCAATGTTTAGGCCATCTGGCAAAAAGGCACGTGCACTGCAGAGCTAGTTCTGGGAGGGCTTTGTAGGACTAGCCCTGTTGTGTAGGACTGGATGAAACCTGAAACCTGGAAAGCTTGTGATGAAGGTGGACATGGGCTGTGGAGCAGCTCTTACAGACCTTGCTGTGACACTCGTGGGGTTTGCCTCCACACTGGCATGGCCACCACTGAAACCAGAAGTGGAGAAGTGGAAAGTCAGGTATGGCTTTGTTTGAACTGCACATTTCCAGTCATTCTGGAAAGCAATTCTCGTTCCTGGACTGCTGAGTGGCAGTATACCACGTACAGACAGTGTATAAACAGATGGAAATGGAATGCAATATTCTAGGGCAGAAAGTTTCTAGAGGTGCCTGGTACTCAGTCATCTCGTGAGGTCTGTGGGTGGAAATGCACAAGTGATATCCAGATAGGGAGTTATGACTGTTCTCTTGGAGAAAAATGCCCCAGAAATTGCAAAGATTAGCAATTGGAGCAAGGGAGCGAGATTTGACCTGGAATGAAGAAGGTTGGTTAGCCTCAAAAGGACTTATGCCAACAAAAGGCCAAATCTTTAACTGGTGCAAATCACCATTTAGGTCAGACACCCCAGAGCAGTTTAGTGAAGGAGAGGCTTGAAAAGCTGTTTTGCTAAGAGATGTGAGTGTGATAGTAGATAGCAAATTGAATCATGTGAGTCTACAGTGTGTTAGGGTAGGAAAAAAAGAAGTAGCTAATGAGATTCTTATCTATGTATGGAAAGGCATCAAACCACAGCTGAGGGAGGCACTGGTTCCTCTCAATGCCTGATGACATCCCAAACAAAATATACTGCTTTCAGTCCTGGGCTGTGTCACAGTAGAAAGATATAGATAAATCCACGAGGATACAGGGAGAGGCACTGAGATGTGGTACTGTAGGACTGGAGAGGCTGATTGGTGAGGAAAATGATGAAAAAAGGCAACATGGATAAAAAGGACCCTGAAAAAATGAGAGTACATATGTCCATGTGCTTGCCAGGTGTGAGTTCTGTGAGGCAGGGGAGTAGTTTAGGTGGTTATAACAAGCTATAACCAGAAATAATGGCATAAAATTATAAAACATAACTGACAGTAATATGACGTCACTCCTCCCCAGGTTACCCCTCAGACAAGACTGGGGAAAAGGTGAGGGAAGCGTTTTGCATGGCATAACCAGCTGGAGAAAACATCCTTGGCCCTGATCTCTCCCATTTTAATGAGTCCACACAGCTGCTGCAGTAAAGGTTTTTGGGTTTCCTGCTGGTTTTTACCTCTCTGTCATGATAAATATTGATAGCCTTGCCCAAAGCACCTCCCTTTTCCTTGCTCCATGTGGATTCTTAATGTACAGGTTTGGGCTGTTGCTGGGAAGGGTCTTGCTTCAGCTGATCTCTCTCCCTCTATTGAGAAGCTGTGGTGCTGGGAAAGGGTAGCATTGGAGGGGAATGTGGGTAGGGAGAAAGTTGCCAGCAGTAGGGAAATAATGGTGTGTTGTGCATGTGATCCTTTGCCCTTTTGGCTGATGAAGGAGCCTCAATCAGTCCTGCCCCTCTGGGTAGGGGATGGGAGTGCACACTGGCCCCTCTGTTAATAGCTGGGAAGAAATTCAAGCAGTCAGCACCACCTCCGACACAGGCAGCCCCTCAGTCAGTGGAATAAGGCGTGAGTTTCTCGACCATAATGAGCTTGTTTTTCCATGAGATTGCTGTAATAAGCTGTAATGAACAAAGAGCTGCAGGATACAGAGTGAGTGGGTGATAGGATGGCAGATGAAATTCTATGTTGATGTATGAAGAAGTAATGTGAGGAACAATAATGATAAGTGGATGAGTACGTATTAGCTATTACCACCCAGAAGGGAGATCAGGAGCCATCCTGGGGAGGAAAACTGTGCAGCATCAGTCAAACTGGAGGTGGGGGGAGGGAACAGCCAGGAAAGGAACTGGCAGCAAAACAGAAAACATCATTATACTGCTGTATAAATCCATGGTACATATATGTCTTGAATGCTGCCTGCAGTTGGTTCCCCAGAGAGGATGTAGTGAAATGAGAAAAAGTGTGGCAGTGCTGGCAGGATTCCTGCAGGGTGACAGGGGGCTTTGGCTGGGAATGAGAGGCAGGGACAGAGCTGGGAGCAGCCACAGGGTGAAATTTTGAAGAGCTGTTGGTCAGGAGGGACAAACACTGAGGCAAACAGGTACGAAATGACTCCCTTATGAAGGGACAGTAACCGAGCTCTTCACCTTGAAAAAGTGACAGCTGAGGGGGCTATGCTGGAGATCGGTCAAGTTGTGATGTACACAGAGATGTGAATAAGGAATGATCATTCACTATTTATCACAGCATGGGAGCTGGGGGACAAGGAACAAAGTTATCATGAAAAAATTTAAAGGAAAGAGGAAAGGGCTGCATTTTTATCAATGCATGGCCAAACCTGGTTACCACAGGACACAAGTCAGTGACATGTTTATAAATGAGTTCAAAGGGCTTGGAAAAGTTGTGAAAGCAGTTTAAATAGGGATGCTAAACTGGGATGCTGATGCAACCTCCAGCTCAAGCAGTTTCTTTGCTCTAGATTGCAAGAAACTGGGGGAATTTCCATCCTGCTCCTCTCCCACGTTTTGCCCTAAGATGCCACATTGGCTACTGCCAGATGGGATGCAGAAGACAGACTCTAAGTCCAAGGCAGATATGGCAGAGGCTGTGTTAGGGGTCTAGCTGTGGCTAGATCTGCACAGACTCCACCTCCTTCAGGAAGCAAAACTACACTTAGCAATTAATGTACTAGTTCTTGTGACTGACACTCTTTCAATACAGTCCTACTCCAGGGAAGAGTTAGCTGTTCAGGAGCATATGAGATTAATTCCTAACAAAGAATTGTCCAAGCATTTCCTTTAGGGAAGCAGCCACAAGAAGATAGACCTTTGTTCTGCATCACTGACTGCTTTAGGTCATCCCTAGAGATGGATTTAAAGCAAAACCTCTTGAACCCTCTTGAACTTTAAGGAAACTCATTCCTGGATCTTCCATCTGGCTCAAAAGCTCTGCAAGGGGCTGAGATTCAAACACCTCTGAACTGAGGGGAAGTCTGGAGCCAGATCCACAGCTGTAGCTCGAGGCCATCCTGAGCTTTTCATGTCAGCTTTCTTTGAGAGCACCGGCTCTGTTCCTCACGGTGCAGATGGGCCACAGGCCATGTGGAAGATAGAGTGAGAGGAATTCCTCTCACACACCACTCACACAGAAGATTTACCTTCAGGTAAACTACTTTAAGAAGGCTTCATTATATTGGACAGCTGTTTACTCTGCTGAAAAGTGTGAGGAGTCCTTCTTTTCTGCTTTTCCAAGACTTTCATCTCCCCTCTCTTTCAGGAAGAGTAGATGTAATAAGATTTAAAGCTCTGCCATGTAATTGTCATGAAGTTTATATCCCATGATTCCTGTTTGTGAGCAGAAATAAATTAAGCACCTGGATAAGCCCTCTTTCTCTCCCCTCTCCTGAGCACCCAATGTGATGAGAAAACTGCTGAGAAACAACCACAATTAATGATGGGGTCACATTTAGTTCAGCACCATCGGCTGGTTAATTGGCAGATTCCATTACAGTTCTCCTTATCTGTGTGCCAACACAGCTTCTAACAAGCTGCTTGCTGGGTAATTAATCCTGTCCAGGGTTTAGATGCTGAAGCTGGGTCTGCTTTAAGGGACGGTGCCATTACTAGCCCTCTGCTAGCAGGGCTGCTTCACTCAGACCTCCTCCCTGCAGAGCCTGACTATAGGTCCAAGTGGCAGAAGGGACATGAGATATTGCATTCCCTGGAGAAAAGCCAACCCTTGCTTATGTGAAAAGAATCCAGGCCCTATATTCAGTTTCCTGCTTTTGCTTGATGTTGTTTGACAGATCAGTAGAGAGGCAGTGCCTTGAGAAGTTAACTGGCCCTCCTGTAAATGGAGGTCATTTTATTAAACAAATCTGTAACAGGATATAAGCTCTGCTAAAAAATTGAAATAATAAGTTTATAAAGTAACCAAACAGTGTCCTGATTGATAGAAAGAAAGTAAGAGCAAGAGGGAAATGAATATAGAAACTGGAAAATGAAGATGGAGCTGGACATCGAATGGGTGAGAAGGGCCAGGCTTGAGGGTCCATGCACAGGGAAGAGCAGACAGACACTAGCAGAGTCAGCAAACAAGCAGCTACCAGGGAGGTCTGTCACCTCTGTCACTATTGTGCCTTCTGCCACAGACACCCAAGTGGGCTTTTGGGTGTGAGGCATGCCCTTGTTTGCAGTGCTGAATGGACTAGAGAGGAGTGCTGATCTTATGCACCCTGATACAGAAAAGTCTTTTCAGCCTCTCAGTTAAGCTGTGAGTGAGGGAGGATTCACCTCGGCCTTCCCCAGTCAGTGTTGTCCAAGACATGTGCCAGACAGCCAACAGGAGTGATTAAGGCAAGAAAATTAAAATCTGAGGGAGTGAATTATTGGAAATATTCATTTGTGCAGCCTCTATCCTCTGATTTCTCATGAAAATACTTCTAAAAATGAGTGCATGAACAGTAGGGCACTTTGGAACAACATTCTTGGAAGCAGGGACATTGGAGATGCACACAGAGAAGGCATAACACCAGGATTAGCAGGAATGCAGGCAACTGGATGCTTTGAGCTATGGGTAAAAGAGAGAGGTGCTTGTATTTTTACCACCTATTCTCATCAGATTTCATTTAGGAGGAGATTAATTACATGCGGCTTTTTCCATGGGAAACTTTCCTGTATCACATGCCCTCAGTCCTTGCTTTAACTTGCCATGTCAAAGTAGTCCAGCAGCTGTTAACAGTCAGCCAAGTGATTTTTTTACTTCTGGAAGTTGGAAAAGAAAGGAGATGGTCTCAGAGAAAGGACTTAACGAGGTGAATCTTGAGGTATTACTCAGAGCCCGTTTGCAGCATGCTCAGTGCAGGAGCACCATGAGCTCGGCGACCTCTGCATGAGTTCTCTCAGATAAACTGGGTTTTGCTTCAGCCAGCAACCTGATGGACTTGGAGTGTGCAGGGCAAGTACCCAGTCTGAAGCTAACTTCAGAGTAAAAAGAAAAGACATCTACCTGCTAGCCAAACAGGACAGGAAAGACTCTGTTCATTAGCTGGGCTACCTGGGCCACCAAGAGACAGTGGGGACTCAAGACAACTTCATAACTGTAAAGGTCTGTTGTAATGGACAGCCATGCACATTATAAATTTAAAAATCCTCATTATTAATCTTTTCATAAATCAAATTTGGACATTGGCCTGCACCTATCAATTCAGGCAGGTGAAACAAACACACAAGACAAGAGGCATGTGATAAAGAGAGACCCTGGTGATGAGAAGGAATGACTTTAAAGAGTGGTGCCCCTGGAGGAGCTGGGGAAGCCTTTGTAGCACTGTGCTGAGGAGGGGAGATCAACATGATAAAGACAGAATTGCTGAAAGGACGAAAAGGGAGCTAGGGAGCAGGAAGGGGAAGGCACTGAACAGGCCATGGGGTCAGCAGTTGAAATCTTGAAGAAGGACAGATGGAGGGGAGAGAGGGAAGATGAGACTTGTAAAGGAGCAAAGAAGGCAACAATGTGGTGAACTAGAAAGTGGGGAGAGCTGAGATTACATGGCTGTAGTGAAAGAAAGATGTAGACATGCATGTTCAGTTCATTTTGTTCACAATCAGTAGCTGAGAAATCATACTCATTAACAGCATAAGCAACCCTTGATTAAGAGAACAACAGAACTATGAAGCAAAGAGGATGCGTTCAGACACTTCCAACCAAGGGAAGCAGTGCCTACTGCTCTCTGTCCCTTTTTCCTGTGGAGCTGCTGAGGGTCAGACAGTTGATCAGAGTTAGATGTTTTTTTCTTCTTGATCACTGGTGTCAGAAAGGAAAGTTGTAAGGGATTTGACAGTCCACTCCCTGACTGTGTAGGTTCTCATTTTGTTTCAGGTTCCTGACTAACAAGCAGGCATACTGGAATGTGATGGATGTTTGACAAGTCTGCTTTTGGCTTCGGGGGCTGGCTCCCCCATTTTCCTGTCCTGACACAGTTTAGCTAACCAGCTCTCAGCCTCCCTGCCCCTCTTGGGAACAGGGAGCTTTGGACACCCACAGCTCTGTGATGCTGCCCAACCTCTTACCGTGGGGCTTCTAACCCTGCAGCAAGGAGAAGCTGTTCCAGAAGAACTTTGCCAAGTTGCCAGTACCTTCATTTTTCCTGACAAACAGTGCTTGAACATTTATTTTCACCAGCATCAGCGCATTAGGGGGATTTTTTGCATTTCTGACTGTATTACTATGCCACTTTGCAGCCTCAGTTATGGCTGCATTGTGGATATTTCCATTTCCGCCCCTTTGGAGCTCAGAATTTGTCAGGGCTGAACATTTTTGAAGAAAATTATCTGAGGAAGGCAAGAGGCACTCCGATATGTCAAAGAATAGACTGGGACTATTGATGTATTTGGTGCTGTGTTTTCAAACTGCTGCCGGTTGGGACCCACATCTATCTGTCTTTAGTTTTTCCTTCCACCAGGACTATGTACTAAGTACCATCTGATTTACTTATAAAGTATGAAACAACCACTGTTGGAAGGAAAACCTAATGCTATTTAGGTCATCCAAACTTCAATGGATAAGACACCTGAAGCTTTGATATTATTACTGAGGATATCAGAACTGGTGAAGCTTGAAGTACAGCATGTAGAAATTAGGGAAGTTGTTCAGCTGGAGTGGGAATAGGGTTGTTGCAAGAAAATCCTGAGAGCATCAAGACAGAAGTCAGAAGTTGGATGATGGTGATGATGATTCTTCTTATTATTACCAGTCTGCCTTTACAAAGATACCAATGAGAAATTGTATTGGTTTTCCTGTAGAACTGCATTGCTCAAAAGTATCTTGAATATGAAATGCAATTTGTTGAAATCCATAGTCCTGATGTTCTGCTAGAAGGGAATATATTATATTCTATGTGGGTTTTTTTTCTTTTTCTTCAGGAGCCCAGTGGTAGCCAATGCAATTTTCCTATGAGGAAAGAATTTCAAAGGGTCAGGTCCACATATTTCTGATACCATCTATGGAAATTAGCATTTCTGACAGACCAGCGTGCAAATCTATTTTTCGTGTCTGTGAATGCCTTGTGGCCTCTGTTTGGCTGTTAGGGGATTTCTTGTTTGTTTTCTAGTGAGCTTAGCTAACATGCAGTTTCTGTTGATCTGCTTATGCTGTGGAAGGTCTGAGTTCTGTGGTATTGCCTGTACCTTACAAATACTGTGCACACATTTTAACCAGACACTGTACAGACTCGTGAGAGTCCGAGAAGTCCCTGACTATCTCAGATGGGATCATTTGCACTTTGTGGAATGCAGGACATAAGCTTTGTCATCAGTAAGCTGCATTAGACCAATTCTGCTCTCCTTTTTCCATAGGTTTGCTCTGTGCATCCCTTCTGAGACAGACTAAGCATCCATGTTTATGGATGTGATTTTTTGCTACCAAAACAGTAATGCTATCTCTAGTCCTACTTAGATATGCTGACACTAATAAGTCTTGTATTAGTAAAAAGGTATTTCCCTCTAATAAAAAAGGAAGGTTTTGTCAAATAAGGATGCTTTATAAGTTTTCATGCATGGAAAAGAAAGGGATGGAAGAGAGATGTGTTGCTTTAGCTACAATGATCTAGTTAAAGTAGTACCATTTTTGTGTGTAGACAAGAGCTTAGGAAATGTGCAGGTCTTAGTCTGGGGGCAGGACTTTAAAGCACCCATTGAAGTCTAGTGTCAGTTTTCAAGGCTGAAGAATATTATTTTATTTAGGCTTCCAGACCAGCCTTGCTCCAGGAATGCACTTAGGTTGTTTTTAAAGCAAACATGAAATCAATAGCCTGGTGTTCTGCTCTGCTATTTCTTGCCAGAGCCTAAGGACCACACATGGGTTTTCCCTCCTCTTCATCACACTGCCAGGCAAGCTCTCGGATAACGGCAGGCAGTTCTTGGGATGAATGCAGAGAGGTTCCAAATGGCCAAACATGCACTGGACATCTGGGCAGGTTTTGCTGCAAAGTATTTTCCATCAGGCTTCCCTCCAGATATTGCCATGAAAGGACCAACTCATGCCACCCTGTCACAGATTTTATCCAGTCTCTGACTTTAGTGGGAGTTTTATCTGAGTAAAGCTCAAATAGGAGCCTGTTGGGTTACCTCACCATTTACAGTGCTCCTGGTGGAACCTACGGCTGTGGTTTTCATTTTGACCCTGGCAAACACCAGCCCCGAGAGCAATACAGCACCGTGCCCTCCTGCACACCACTCCAGTGGTGAGCCTCTGCTCACATTTCCCTGGACTCCTGTTTGGTGCAGGAAAATAACTTACTTTCCTCCATCCTGTGCAGGGAACAGGGGCTTCAGCTGGAGTAACAGATTCTGAGTGCTTTTCCATGTAGGATCCATCTGCAGTTGGGTACCCATTCCCTACTCCAAGCAGCCACCATCCTCATGAGCTAAATAACATCCTCTGGCCAGCTACTGACCTCTCTTGAGACATGAATGCTCCTTTGGTATTTAGCAGCTCCCTGGGCTCGGGCTAGCTCCTCTCCTGCAGGGTTTGAAGCTGAACCGTATGGTACCAAGACAGGTCCCCAGACAGAAATGAAAACACACATTAGCAAAGAGGACAGAAACAGGCTAAAATTGGAAGTGACCATTTTGTGTTTGATGTTATTCAGAGGAGCCTGTTCTTCATTTAGGACATTAATAGTTGTAACAGAAGCTGTAATATTTCAACAACAGTGGTGATTAGGAGCAAAGAGGCAGCTAATCTCCATCTAAAAAGAGCTAACTAGCCCGTCCTTTAGCCCCCACCGCACTGTCACATTTAAATACCATGAATATTCACTGCTTGGCACCCAGCTGGCATCTGAGCTGTTTTGACACAAAAACCTTCAAACTCAAAGAGTTTTTAATCAGTCTGCAAGAGAGAGAAGAAGAAAGTGAGAGAAAGAAATAGGAACAGAGAAAATGAATCAATGAGTTCAACAGAGAGGGGGGTATCCGAATCCAGTTAACCCCTTCCTTTCCCTGCAGACCTAAGTGCCGTCTCTCTGTAGGACTGCAGCCCTCTTCCAGGCTGCAGGGGAATGGAGAAGGAACACCCCATCCCCTCTGGGCAGCCCCATACCTCCTGAGTGCTCAGTCCTACCCTGGAGCCCCATATTCCTGGGTATCCTATCCTAGCTGAGTGCCCATTCTGCCTGGTTGCCCCAGTTCCTCCGGCTGCCCATCCCACTCACGGTCCCATACTTAAAACGCACCCCCTTCTTCTGCTTGTGCTTGTTTCCTGGCACGGGGCTTATTTACTCTCACCTTTGTCTGTGTTTGTGACTGGTTACCAGTATTCTTGTGGCAGACAGCACAGCTTCACTCCCAGTATGGGATGTGCTTTAGAGCAGCCCGTCTGCCTGCAAAGAGTTTTCATCTCAGAAAGAGGCTTCTCAGTGCTAACAGCTGCCAACTCCAGTATCCTTACTGGAATCTCAAAGTTGCCTACAGCCCACAGAAACCTCTTTGCATCAGCTTTTGCAGCATGATTAACTATGCAGCTGCAAACACTGAAAATCATGCCTTGTCCTGCAAGAAATAACCCCACGATGCTCTGAAGGCTGAAGCTTTACCAAGCACTGTGGATCTGGGCACTAACAGATCACCCAGCAGTCCCCAGTTAAACTGGGATAATCCCATGCACACAAGTGTGTTTCTGTCAAACTCGTCTAAGCACACAACACAGAGTTTATGCAACTTTATGTTATGTCAGCTTTGGGCTACTTGTGGTAGACAATTTATAGCTGATTTGGCAGGACAGTAGGATGGCATAGGAACTGGTCTGCTCCAACACCTTGCCACGAAAAAACTGACTTGTCTAAATTTTCTAAATGTGTTTAACTTGGTGCAGTGTTTCATGTCATATGGCTGTGGCATTTTTGATCAATACTGGGAACCACAGAGTCAGATTTATTTTATAACCAAACCACAGCCTAAGTCTCAAAACTCTGTGGCCCAGACTGCAGACCTCAACCACATGTGGGGAATCTGTACTTGCACCTTGGCTGGCAGCATATTCAGAGCACAGTGGGGACTTTTCCAACCTACTGTGTCTTCAGGGAGTCTGTTGTGGGCTTAAACTACACATAAGTTGTCTCATCTACCTTCAGGGTCTTTAAAACTCAGATGCACCTCAAAAACCAATGTCCCAATTCTTTTAAGGAAAACCTCTGGCAAAGTGAAATATAGAAGCCTGAGACTAATTTAGGCAGTTTGTTGCAGTCACTGCAAAGGATACTGGTATCCAGGAAGGATGTAAATGAGGTGGTGTTGTGCAGACCTTCCAAGGCAGGCCTGTGCTGGGGGAAGGTGTTGCAGTTGGAAACAAGAAGACACTGGCTAGAAGCCCAAGGCCAATGAGGAAAATAAGCAACTAGCACTGGAGGAGCAAAGTGGGTAGCTGCATCCCACTTGCAGTGGAACAGATCTCTTGGAAGAACAAAAGAGAGCAGGGTTAGTGAGCAGCCTGAAGGCCCTGCTATGTGGTGCCATGAAAAGGGTGCCACAGCACTGGGAGCAATGTGGTGGCAATGCTGTGTGAGTCAGATCTGAACTACACTGCTCTGGCCAGGCTGGAGGTGGAGCATTATGGATGTCAGGGAAGGACAGCGAGGAGAAATTAATGTAGCCTAGATAGGAGATGAGAGTTTGGGAGCAGGTTTTTCCTGTGTGGGTTGTCCAAATTTAAAGCTTGTGTAAGATTTATTAAGAGTTACTAAGGCTGTGGTGACTTTCACTGAATACATCGTGGGACTCCTTTGGGAGAAAGAAGTAGAAAGATTTGGGTTCCACATTTCCTTAGTGCTCTCGAGATCCTCTGATGCTCTCCAGATACAGAGATCTCACCCAGGACTTTAAAATTTACAAGCATGCACACAATAGCCAAATGTGCTTTATAATCTCTTCCCAGGCAGCAGACAAAGTGGGTTTTGCATAGATTGGTACTTACTCTATTCAACTTGATAATTATTTTGAATGGAATACTCCCCATGAAGCATGCCTGGAACAGCATCAAACCCTATGGGCTGTGGGAGGCACATCCATCAGCTGCACTCTGGGGTGTATTCTGGAAAAGCTCACAGCTGGATAGGAGGATCCATTTTCCTATATACTTAAATGAGAAAATAGCATGAGCTTTTCTTCAGTCTCTTCTTACCAACATCTGGCCACGACTTAAAATGAATTTGCACAGTTGCTATGAACTATATCTAGGCATGCTTCCTTTTCCTATGGAAAAATGTGGGAATCTAATCATCTGGTACAAAAAGAAGGTGTTCCAGCTAATATGTGCCTCAGAGACCCTGAGGACATGGATTTGGAACGTTTTTGAGGAGATGGATCAAAACTATTTTATTTGACATTCACCTACAGTTTTCTGTTGCCCGACTCCATCATATTTGCATATAGCCAACATATTCTGTATTAGGAAAGGAAAATCCACCAGAGGTGTTGAACTGGCAGCTCTCACCCACCTGAGTCCACTCTCTCCCCAGCCTGTCCCAAGGGGAGCATGGTGCTGCTGTGGTGGTGCTTTGAGGGTGGGGGGCTCAGATAAGACATAAAACAGAAGCTGTGGCCATCTGTGGCCATTAAAATTCCATGACACCTTTTGGTACTGAAGCAGTTGGTGCTAAAAGTAGCCCACTTGCAATATAAGACAGACAAGCCTCATGCAGCCTGGTGAGAGGGTGCCTCATGAGGCTTGATGGGTGTTTTTCCACCTGCAGTGGAGAATGGGGCAGACTCTCACACCCACTGCCCAAAAGTCACTAATCCCAGAGCTGGAAGCAGAGTTGCTGCATCCCTGTGACCAGAAAACAAGCTGGAAAGGAAAGAGCTATGTATGGATTGTACAGCATGCTAGTAAGAGAGTTCTGTTGTTCCTGTAACTGGATTTATACACAGTGCTGCTGGATGATGGCACATAAATGGACAAGTCTATTTGCAGGAGGTAGAACTGTAGAATAATTTGGGTTGGAAGGGATCTTTAAAGGCCATATAATCTAAATCCCCCCCAAAACTGTGTAAGTTTTGGGATTCTGGGGATCCTTGTGGCAAGCCACACAGTGAGATGTAACCTGACACTGCAAGGTTATTATGTGAGATAAGGAGGCTCCCAAGCTCTTGTTACAGGTTCAATCACATCTCTGCAACTGTTAGAAAACTAAACTTAGGCTGGAAGAAAAGGCCCTACAGAAAATGAAGTCTAATCCACTACATAGATGGGTAGAAAGCAGGGGTGATGGTGGAGACCTTTACTGACTGACAGCTTACAGATCCTGTCCTCAGCACTTGCTCTCATCATCTTCCTGCTGTGCAGTGACCCAGGGCAGGAACCAGTCCAGCTGAAAAATAAACATTTTTTTTCCCCAGAGCTGTTTTTTATCTGGATGAGTTCTCTGGTCTCGTTCAGCATGTGCTACACAGACAGCATGCTGGCATAGCTGGTGGTGCAGAGTATGGGCAAGGAAGCAACAGGGAGTAGAAGGGGAGCAGGATTTCTTAAGCTGATGTAAGTAGCCCTGATTCCAAAAACACAACCACAGCCTGCCCAGAGTGCTCTCCTGCATGCCAGGGCTGACCTGCAGTTTGCACAGAAGGAGCAAGGGGAAAAAAATACCTCTCTCAAAAACTCTTCAGAAATTCTCAAGTAATCAGTTGCAAATCATCCCAAAATGCTGCTACTGGGTCTTTGCAGTTGATGCATAAAGATGCTGGAACCTTATGAAACTTACTGGTGCAGCATTCTGATACTGAAAAGCAACAGCAGCACTTTATGTCTTGGTTCCCTTCTGTGTGTAATAGCTCTCTTGCAGAATCCTTTCTTCTCTGTGCTTCTCTGGGAGGAAAAAATCTGGTATTTCCCTCTGCTCCTTCCTTGGCACATCCTGTGTGCCTGGGAGCTTGCTCAACATTCCTGGTATTGCCCTCTGTTAGGAAGGTGGTGTGTCTACACCCCAGGGGAAGAGCTGCTTAGTCTGGAATCCCCATGGCAGCACCCACCCCAGCGGCTGCCCCGGGAGGAAGCCCGGGGCTGTGAGCCCTTTCTGGCCGCTTCCCAGGCAGCGTGTGATCCTCTGCGGTATGCTCTGGCTTCTACAGGGAACGGGTTAACACTATAAAACAGTCTTTTTATGGAACCTCTTGGCAACGCAGAAAATTTTCCCATTGCCAGGGTGTTCTTTTTATTCAACAATTTGTTCCCAGAAAGCAACCCATTTAAACAGGTTTTCTCTATTAAGGGGCTTCAGCTGCATTTGGGTTTTTTTGAGCTTATTCAGTGTGCTGTAAACTGCAAAACAGTGTCCTACAATACATTTGTCTGAGGGAACTGAAGTGTGTACTCCTGTGATTCTGCCTACTGTGGGAGCTCCTTGAAAGCCAGATGTCACATCCAAAGAGTAATCTTTGTTTACAAACACATGGCCACACATACTCAACATTTTCAGCAGCCACCAAACTGAAATTCAAATCCTGCAATTTTGCTTCTTTACCCACCTGCCCTGCACACAGCCAAAGCAGGGAAAAAAAGTTTCCAGAACTTGGATGGGATCATCTCTTTTATTTAGATGAGGAAAACACACACTGCTGTCTGCAGAGGACTGAATTTAACTTCCCAGCTGGGGCCTCTCATGTGTAAGTTCTTGCAGACAGAAAAACACCAACTGCTAGCAAGATAATACAATTTCCCTTCTCTCACACTCAGTGGAAGACTGCCTACTCCCCCACACCATGTGGGTTTCGGTCTGGCAGAACTTCTCCCAACCACTATACCCCGGGCAAGATCCATATCAAAGCTTCAGCCCCCCAGGGATCATTAGAAGGCATTTATTTCTGCATATTCCAGTCGGGATGCAGGGGTAGGGGTGGAGGAGGCAGATAACTTTATTCACAATGCACATAGGCTGCCCTTACTTTCAACCTTTGCTTCAAACCTGGAGATATTAAAAAAACATGAGTTCTTCTAAAATAATAAATATACTAATTCTGCTGGATGTTATATTGCTGGTGCCTCCA
This sequence comes from Notiomystis cincta, assembly GCA_013398075.1. Lineage (NCBI taxonomy): Eukaryota > Metazoa > Chordata > Aves > Passeriformes > Notiomystidae > Notiomystis > Notiomystis cincta. Next base: position 109,178 of record VZRX01012606.1, read on the forward strand.
GAAAAGTGCCCTAGCACCATTTGATGGAAAAAAACAGTAAAATCTGTTAACTCTGCTCTTGCCCTTTCCTCCCAAATTGCTGTTAAAAGTTCAGTTGACTGGGCTGAACCCATATTAGAGCACTTGGCTCATTTAAGAAAGATTGCTGGTAGGTAGTTTTGCACAACAGGACTAAGATGCTTCAAGGACTGAGGGAAAGTCAACCCAATTCTCTCTGCAAATTTGAAGTGCTAGTCTGTGATTTACTAATAGGGAGCAGTGAGTTATTAAGCTCATCACACCGCAGCATCCTGCTCCTCTAGTCCAGAGGGAGCCAGCTATTTAATAAATCAGAACCCAGTGCTAAGCTACAGGGATAAAAGGATCTACATTAATGTGAAAATATTAATATCTGGAAGAGCAGATTATAATCTAAATAGGTTAGAATGAGATAGCACCATTGTTTAGAAGAAACAGCTTGCTCCTAATCTCATTAGAGCTGTAATCATACTGGCAATGGAAGATATCTTCAGACCCTTGAGAGTGCTTTGGAGGCCTGGTACATGTGAATATCCTGGGTGGGTTCAAAAAGCTGCCTAAGGCTGCCTTTCAGTGTCAGCTGGATGATCTGTCTGAAGGAAGCAGAATGTTCCATTGAAGGGGATGATATGGCTTTTCCTTCTGAAAGATGTGCAGCTTTGCAGAAGTTCTACACCCCTTGCAAAGTGAGCATTGCCCAGAAACACTCGCAATTGGGGAGGTTTCTCTGCTCCACGTCCCTCCAAAGCTTTATTTGGAGCCATAGAGTAGGTGGGTGGAAATCTCTAAGATGAGGCTATGTTCTCCCTCCCTCACTTGTGCAAACCAAAGAGAACTTAGCATAGCAGTGCCTGGTATGAAAGGGCAGAAAAAGATGGGGTCAAATTCAGGGGCTGTTTCCCCCCAGGCCAGAGCCCCAGGGCAGCCCCTCAGGGTCATCCTGTCCGCAGTGGCCTCAGGCGCTGCCTGATGTGAAAGGTCTGACCCTCAGTGCTCACAGACTGCTTCCCTCCAGGCCTGCTGTTTTTCCCTCACATGTTTCCTCCAGCTGAGCAAACCTGCCCTGGCAGAGAATGTGATGCAGCCTGGGCACATACAGGCAGCTCCCTGAAAACATGGTACCTGTAAACAGGTCTGCCTTCATTGGTCATGTCCAAATGATAAAGGTTCCTCCTAGGCCAGGGGGCAGCTGCTCTCCTGGGTTTCTCTCTGCCACCTTCAAAGACATTCTCAGGCTGCCTCCTTACTCAGCCCCCAAGACAGTCTCATCATTCTGCTTGTAGGAGCCTCAAACATGGTCCCAAGCTTGGGGCTCACAGCTATCTCCAATTGTCTTTCATCTCTTTTTGCACAGGATCTGCAGTGGATGGTCAGCATCCCTGCTCCCAGGTCTCTCGCAGACCGTCTTCTTTCAATGTCATCAAATCTCCCAGGTCTGTGTCCCGCTGAATGGCTCCTGAGAGGGTTTTGTATAAAGCAGACATCTCATCAGGTGAGAAGCCTTCAGCATTTACCCATTGAAGCATGGTGTGGTTTATCTTGGGCCTTCTCACCAACTGCAGAATACAGGTCATGCATCAGCATGGTGACCTGTGCAACAGCATTGTGTTTAGCCATAAGAGTTGTTCCCAGGCTTCATCATGGAGATAGTTGACCTTGGCAGTGCTGTCACATGATGATAAACCCAAGAACTCTTTTCAGAGACATAATTTTTTCAGCCTTTTTGTTTTAAATCCAGTCAAAATGTCAAATGGTCCAGATTTAATTAGCAGAGAAGACTCTGCAAAGAAAATGCAACAACCATTGCTGATGAGAAGGGTGAAGCCAAAGTGAGACTGCATTGCTAAGAGCTGTTATTTTCCTCTGGCACCTGTGGTACTTCCAGCCTTAGTCACCAAAGTAAATTTTCCAGCACATCCTTCAGCAAGTTCCCAGTCAGGCCAGCAGTCTAGCTCATGCTTGCTTCATTACAGACCCCTGTCACAGAGACATTGCAAGCAGACAAACGATGGCCCAGCTGCCCAGCCAAGGCTGGCAAGTAGAGCTTAACCCACTCAAGATATGAAGGACCTTCCATAACACATGAGTTTGATTTTCACAAATATTGAGACTATTCATTGCATTAATGATAAAGTGGATTAAACATGCTCCGTTTTCCTAGGTAATGCCCCTCTGGAGTTTCACTGGGACCAAAGTGGATCTGGCATTTAAACTAAAGAAATCCCTGTTTAGCATGTGGGAGTCTCTGGAGAGACCTCAGATCTTCATTGCAGCTGTGAAATACAGCATCTCCTCTGTTGCTTATCAGAGATCTACGTTTCTCCTGGGAAAATTTTGCCCAAAGGATTCAGCCCTTGCCAAATTTTCTACTAGAATTTGTTTGTTTATTTTAAATTTCTTTTTAAACATCTGAAACCAACAAACTTAAAAAATGCTCTAAATCTATCAACTTGAGTTAATCTCTTAAAATAAAATAATAAAAAAAATTAATTCCTCCAGGGTGCCAACTTTTATTTCTAAGACTTAGTTTAAAATAGATTTAAATGACTGAAATTCTAAACCCTGAAAATAAGAAGTTTAACTGGAAAGAATCACAGTTTTTCTTTTCTTCTGTGCTACTACACCTGCTCTTGGCATCTAATTCTCCTGAACTATAAAATGGTTCATATCAAACAGGCATGTGTGTGTACAATGCTGCTCTTCTGACCTCTGTGTCTGCTTTGCAGCCACAAGGAAATACCCAAGGCACAAGTCACTCAGGGACAGCTCTGCCTTATCTCCTCCCCACTCAGTCCTCCCAGAAAGCTTTCCCCTTTTCTACACTCCCTTCCTCGTGTCTATACTCATTTGTCATGCAAAAAGTATCAGGGCAGGAATGGAGCCAGATATTTTAGGTCCAGTACAACATCTAATGTTTCCATGGTTTCTACCATGCTGAAAGGCAGAATTTTGCCAGGATGCTATGTGGACCCTGGAGATGGCTATGAATGCAGCTACACCTCCCACAGCTTCAGGGGTTTTCCAACAAGTGGGCAGGCTGGGATCTATAAATAGTGCATACTAATCCATACTTCAGTTTATAGGGAGGGATGGTAGAAAGCACATGGCTACAATCTATTCAGAGAATTTATTACTATTAAATCCTCAGGACGTATCTCTGCTTACTTCACAAACATCTGTTTGCTGGCAATACCATTGTGATAAACAATTTTCTCAGCCTCAGTATTGTAGCAGTACAGATGTTACAGGTGAGGATGATGGTATGGTCCCTTTTGGTCCTAGTGCAGGGTTGTCCTCCCCAGTACACAGGTGTAGGACCACAGTTCTTTTCTCACAGCTGCACCATACATAGACATCTGCAGCACATGAAGCACTTGGGCATCAGCAGTCATAGCAAGACCCCAAAGGGAAATTTCTGCTCCCCAAGGACCCACAGTCCTCTGGGTAAGACTCGTTTTGAACTCTAGTGATGTCAGATGGAGATCTTTCAGTGTATCTCAGCATTAAATATGTGTGTCCTGGAAATAGCTTCTACTGCATATTTTGAATAAAATCTCTTTGCTTTGGAGAGAGCTAATGGTCAACTACCTGTAGGTATTTTTCCCATGTCATGATCTGGAATCCCGCTGACTGGTAACAGACAGAGCTGTCTGATGTAATGTATGGCCAAGAATGGAGATTCCCAAGTTTCTGCCTGTTTCTGGTGGCTGTCCCAGGAATATGGCATTCCCTGAGGAGGACAGTGTGGGAGAACAACCCTCTAACAAAAAGTGAATTCTGATGTTTGTATAAGTATCCAAGCTGTTGCAGTGTATACAATGATTTGTATTTTAAGAGCTTTGTATCTTGTCTCACTACCCTGGAAAAGACTTTGTAATATTAAATAGAGAACAGTCAATCCCACTATCAGCAAAAGTCCTCTAGGAGATAAATAGAGTCACACTTTTCTTAGCCAATATTGATATAATCTCAATGTCATAGGTTATTGCATTTGAAGGACTATTCTGGAACTATTCAGAGAACATACATGTGGTGGGTTAAATGAGTAGGATATGATTTACCTTTAAAAGGTCAGGCTGTATCAGTACATATCTCAAAAAAATGTATTTCATTGTATGGCCAGCTGCTTGGATGTCTTACTATGACACAGCAGCACCATGGTACTGTACATTCTGAAGGCAATGCTAAATTCAGATCCTGGCGCCAGCCGAAAGGCTCAGGATGCCATGACTTGGTGTTTGGGGCACTTGCTGAAGAGGACAGCAAAGTTCAGGGTTGGATCCAGACCCAGAGCCCCAGAGTCCCTATTTTCCTGCTGCCAGGAGCACTACTTTTGCCCTACTTGTTTGACTAGGAATGAATGGGACTAGCTTGGTTTTCTTCCAGACCGGTTTTACTTTGCCTCATTATAAACTTCACCATGTCCTGTCCTTTCCCCTGCCTTATCTCCCCGTCTCCTTCAAGGGCAATGCTGGAATGTAAGAGGGGTGCTTTTGCTGGGAGCTGTTCTGAGCTGAGAGGACAGGCAAAAGTGACCCTTTATCCTGCTTGGTGTTTCAAACAGCTTCCGCCTGCGGGGAGGGGATGTATTGAGAATGTGTGAGAGAAAACACTGAAAAGGGAAAAAAGGCACAAAAAGGGAGGAGAAAAAAAGTACAGCAAGGAAGCTAGAGACAAACTTCAAGTTGTGGATTATTTCTCACCCAGGCTCTAATTAGGAAGCCTCTTATGGGACTGTGAAACTGTCAGGCTGCCAAATGTCAGCGTGTTTATTGGAGATCAGGCGAGTCTCTGTCTGCAGCAGCGAGTTTGGTGCCATGATCCTCCTGGGTCCTTCCAGCATGTGTGACTCACTCGGCACTGGCACCTCCGGGGGCTTCAAGGCACAGTGGAGGGCTCCTTCGTCTCCCTTAAAAAGCCCAAAATAAGCCCTTTCCTGGGATTCGGCCTCTTCATGTAGGTGCTGCACGGAGAGGGTTAACCATGCAGTGCAGAGCAGCTTCAGCGTATGTGACTCAGATTCCCAGGGAAATCCCCAGCTTATCTGATGGAGCCTGTTAGTCTGCTAATTGAATAAGCTCCTATTAAAAGTGCAATGTTTTTTAATGACTGCTAACAACGGGCCGGATTCTGATCTGATCTTTTCGCTGGGGATGGTTTTTGCTGCTGGTCTCTGATTGCAGGCGGGCAGCCGCCCCCAGCCCCAGCAGAGCCGCCGCCGGGCTGAAGCCAACACACCGGCTCCAGGGCCTCTGGGGTGCGGGACAGCTACCGGCCTCCAAACTTCACTGTTAATGAGCCAGGATTCGGGATGTGTAACAGGCAGGAAGCTTGTACTGGGGATCTTTAGGAAGAGGCAGAATGCTGCAGTGCAGCCAACAGAGGAAAGCATTTGTTGGGAGGCTACCAAGGATTTCATGTAACATAATAGCTGCGAATGTTTTTTACGTGATTTGTGCCCTGCTCTGAGTAATTAACTTTCCCAGTGTTGAAATCAGGTTGATTTGTTGATTCTGCATATAAGATGTTGTCTGTGTCTGCCTAGGAAAAATGTTGTGTATGGCTCTGCATATGCACATGCAAACTCTAATTTTAATTAGAATTATGTGTGTAATATCTGTATCTCCCTTCTCTCAACAGGAATTGACTTTGAGAAGGTATTTGCCTAAGAGGAAATTTTAAAATAATGTGGTTAGCATTTAAAGTTAACTTAGTTGGCTTCCAGGGTACTTCTGAAGGAGACCATAACACCTCTGATTTCAGCTAGGCTCAGGAGGGGGTTGAGCTCTCTTGCATGACCCTGTGACCACATTTGCCTTCCTTTTCTTACCTGGAACTCCCAGTGGGTTACCCAAGCCTATATGACATCAGAACCATGTAAAGTCTTCTAATAAGAATACATTTTTTGTTTCTTCTTGCAAGCCAGGAATGAGATCTGACCACCTTCACCCCCACACATCTCCACACCTACTTAGTTCCTTTGTGTCCTTTTTGCTCTTCTCCTAAGAAAGTTTCTATTAAAACACAGGAGCTTCTTTTAGGAGGTCCCACACATCCACACCACTGACACTGAGCTGCTGCTTTAAAAGTTTCATAGCAACCCGTAAATTGTGGTTTTCTCCATACAATAACAATAACGAAGTGTCAAAAATCTCAAGCTTCTGTTATCAGAGGCAGAGTCTAAGCCCCATTTCTCAGCCTGTTTTCTATTCCCTACTCCCGAGTTGTCAGATGCTGTGACACGGCTCCATCACACCACGACTAGCAGTCCCAACAAACAGAAAATGATTTCCAACTGGCAAACACGCTGTTTACTTTCCAGAAAAATTGCACTTTCCCATCTGACAGCTGATCAAGGGATCTCCTGCTGCTGTCAGCATGAAGAAGTGTTTAAACACAAGGATGGAAGTTTAAACATTTTCTCATTATCACAGAATAAAAAAAATTAAAAAATAATAAAAAATAAAGGCATTGAGTCTCTCCAACCACCTGCTGTGCCAGTAATGAAGCGATGTCACATGACCAGCTGGCGAGGACTTTTATCTCTGCCCCAATATCATTACTGAAGTGACACCTGTCACATGACCCGCATCAGAGCTTTCATCTGGGCTCCCCAAATGCAGTTCTGGCTTGTGAGGGGGATTTTCCTGGCATTTCCCTCCCCCCACTGAGACTTTAAAGAGCATTGCCCAGTTGCACCATTACAGACAGGGGTTTGCAAGTTTTAAAGCCCTTGGATCTTTTCTTGGGCATATATAATTTGGCCAACAAACTTGGTCTAGGCTGAAACAAAACAGAATCCTGGCCTGGGAAAGAAGTTATTTCATTTACTTCAAGATGTTTTTAAAGCAAATATTTAAGTCTGATGTTAAATTCTCTTTACATAAAGGCGGATGTTAAAGGATTTCTCAAAAACCTCAGATTTGTTTTGGTTTTTTATTAGGTGGTGAGAAGAAACAGTTTGATGACCCTTAAGCACAATGATTTCCATTTACATGCACTTTATCAACTCTCACCTGCTTTACCAAAGCATCCCACCCCTGACAAAAGGACGTATTTTCTGGGAAAAAAAAAAAAAGGAAAGGTCAGTCCTGCACTTCTCTGCCGACGTCTGGGACTTTTTGTGAGGTGTGCAACAGCAAACATTTGGGTTTGAGATGGGCCCACATAAATGAGCAGTACTGAGCACTTGCCAGAACCCATTCACTTATTATCTCAAAACAGCATCAGACATTCAAATGTGACAGGGGATGATCACCCCACAAGAACTAGGTGTGAGCAGGGTGGAGATAAGAGAATATGAACTTTATGGATTTTTCCACCTCCTCCTTTCCTACTCCATACTCATCCACGGGTGAAGTCTGGCACTTTTCTCCCTGCATTATCTGATTCAGCTCACTAAAACAATGAAAAACTATCTCAACAAATGAGTTCACAGTTTTCCATCTGTTTAGTGAATTAAATCAGTTCTTCAAGGGCTTACAAAGGTGCCAGAGAGAAAACTGAAAGACTCTAAAGCTTGAAGCAGGGAGGGAAATGGGGGGATCAGAACTGCCTTTTTGGATGGCACTACTTGGTACATGAATTCAAACATGTTTCTTGTTACCTGCTCTTTCTGACTCATTACAACACTGCATCCATTTTCCCCGAAAGCTGTTGCCCCTGAGATTGTGCAGGCCAGGGGATGGAAAATCTACTGACATCAGTACTCCTGATGTAAATAATATTCCCATTAGTTGAGGACTGTTTTGGAGTCAGTTTCTCTCTGATCTGGCATGTTTTAGGCATTGGGCCTACATCTTTGAGTTAATGAACAGAAGGCTGCTTGGTTGCAGCATATCCAGGGTCCTCTTGGCTTTCTGCCCCTCTAGATACAGAATTAAAAGGTATCATCTGACTCTTTGGCAATTTAGCATATGGCATGGCCATTATGGGGTAGCAGCTACGTAAAACAGCAAAGCCATTCTGTCCCACTGCTCCAGGGCAGAAGAAATTTACAACTGATGCCCTGGATAGACCATGAGGAAAAGTGACTCAGTTCTCATCACTGGGTCCCTCACTGCCCATGCATGACAAATCCTTTCATTTAATATCTCTTGAGCATTTAGTTGCTCTCAATTAGGAGCAGACATTCAGCCACCACCATCTCACTGCAGGCCCTGGAGATCCTGCTTCTTCATTGCTCTCAGTCCAGACATCTCCAAGAGTGCAAAAGGAATGCAGAACACTCCTATCCCAGTTTGGGCATCATTTACAGCTGCTCTGTTCACTATTGCAAAGGGAGGTCAAGTCATTGAGAGTGGCTGATGGTTGGAAGGTCTGGGTCCATGCAATCTAGAGAGAGAAAGACTTTTGGGACTTAGCTTGTCTTTTCATCAAGGCAGAGAATTTTAAGGAACATAACCTAAGGAATATCTTGTCCTCTTAACTGAGCAGTGCCTGCAGATAGTCCATGTCCCCTTTAATGTAGCTAATCCAGGCATTCCTGAAATCATGTTTGTAGCAAGGGCAAAGGGGAACATAAACAGCTGTGCTGCTTCCCGCCCAGATCTGCAGTGTGTGTTTGCTAAACGATGGACAGGAGTGGGGCTGGAGATGCAGCTCTCTTACACTAAAAGCTCACCTTTCAGCTGCTTCTATGGCTGCCACCCATAGCTCCTTGACTGGTTTTGTTCCAATGCCTCAGTGCTCTGCATAATTCTTGCTCAGAGAAGTTCTCCCAGTCATGCCAGTGACACTACTCAGATGAATAAAAATATTCAAGAAGGTTTGCATGTCTGCACCTCAGTGATTTATCTTTGTCTTCCTTTTCTTCCCAGATGTGCTTTGAGGTTACACCAAGGCTTCTGGGTTCTATGTCCCAGAGCTAAGGAAAAGTATCCAAGATAACTGAAACCAAGCAGACTAGTACTTGAGCACAATAAATTAGTTGCTTTCCCAATTCTTCCAGGAAGAATTCTGTGAGAAATTTCACAGGAACTGCAGTTGGGAAAGAGGTCTCTGATTTCCCCAGGTATCCTCATCAGCACTCACCTCAGATTAACTTTCCTTCTCATAGTCTGTCAGCAGCCTTGAGATCAAGGAGATTAAAACACTGTGGAAACTCATTAATGAGCCAGGACTCTGCAACAGCTGGACCAAAAATGGACTGCATTTGGCTGCATCTTAATTCTCTGCCATCTCCCCTCTGCTCATCAACACCTGCACACATTTGGGATGCTGTATAAGGCCCCTGAATTCAGCTCTAAGCAACCAGTCTGCAATGCACATGTCTAATGCTCTGCTGGTGTGGAACCAGTATGCTGGTAATCCTGTTAGCAATGGCAGAAGCTCCCTCTAGGAAATTATAACAAATAGTCTTAAACAATTCCTTTTGTTGACAACTCTATCCAAGAAACCATCTTCCCTGGAGACTTCACTCAACTTTTGACTAATCCCCTCCTTCCCTCAGGAGCTCTTTTGTTGAAGGAGATTGCAGGCATACCCCAGGAATGACAGGTCTCTGCAAGCCTTGGATGAGCCTCGACATTCTTTCAATTGTCAGTCCCCATCTGTCCTGTTTGTACATCGATCTTCTGGTCCAGGGAGCTCTCTATTAAGTGACACATGGCTGAGTATATTCTGCAAGTCCAGTGTCCAGACTGTGCTCTTACATCTTCGTTGCCAAGTCAATCCTTCTGGCACTGCTTTCTGAAAAACAAAAGGCAGGACATCTGCACAATTTCATTCTCTTCTACTGAAAGGTGACTTAAAAACACACACTCCACCCCTCAAACTGTGTCCTTGTTTTATAACCTCAAAGATTTTTCTTCATTTTGTCAACATAAGGAGTTATTTCAAAGGTCCTTGGTGTAAGGCAGGGTACAATCTGCCCCAATTGCACAGGAATTCTATTAGGGTAAAACTCTATGGCCTAAGTCCTGAATCAAAAAGAAAAATAAATCTCAATTACAAATATTCTGCAGGGCTAGTGCCTTTAGTTACTCTGCTTGTTAAAAGTTGGTTTAAAACAAGCTCTTCTCTTCCTGTAGATTCACTTACACTTAGCTGGTACAATATCACATACATATAGGAGGCACAGCATTAGTTATCTGAATATTTATTTTGAGAGGCAGAATGAGAACAGTAGCAGATTCCAATGATCCATATGTTCCTCCTCAGCAGGTAGAGGGAAAGTGGTGCATGGACTAGGGCAGAAAATGGGTGGAGTGCTGGCATGGAATATGTATCACCCTGGGATAGACAACTGACAGTATCTCATCTTTTCCTGAAACCAGAAGGAGAACAAGGAGGAGTCTGTGATGATGTTTTGTCCCTTGCTGTGTTGCTCAGGGCCCATGGATTCAAGATGGAGCCTGGTATGTTTAGTTTTTTGGTTTTGTCTATTTTTGTAACTTAACTCAGGTTGACAAATGAAGGAAGGCTGGCCAGTGTCATTATGTTCCCAGGAAATTCCATTCTCTCATGCCATCATGAGGCTGTTGTGTTTTAGATGCCTATCTACCTCTCATTAGATTTGAAAAAGCATACAGAACTCCCTGCTTTCCATTGGTAGCCTACTAAAATGACAAAAAAAACTACCATTTCATTTGTAACCTTGCTTGCATGTCTGAATCCAGATACCTTTTTAAAAAAGAGAATTAATAATACGAACACCATCACATACAGAATGTTTTCCTGTAATGATCTGCAGAAGAAAACTTGAGTTGACATTTAAGTTTGTTTAGTATGCCTTCTAAACAGCTAAAAAAGGGACAAAATCATTTTGAGGCCAGGTTAATACTAAAAAAAAAAAAAGTTTTTACTATTTTAAACAACATATTTGTGAAATGCTCTCTAAATCATTTAAAATGGACCAAATCCAAGTTCATTAAACACTGGTGTGTGAGTGCCCTCCTCAAGTGAGTTGTCCCCAAAGCCTTAGTGGAACTGACAGCCAGCTTTTCTGGCAGGATTAGTTCCTCTCTGATCACAGAGGGAACAGCCGTCCTGTCTGCACTCAGCGGAGCAGGTGAGCAGGGAAGGCATTCAGGCTGCTCCCCAAACCCAGTCTGGTCACAGTGCTGGCAATGTCAGCTCCTTTTAAAAAGATTCGAGGCTGGCCTCTCTGCCTGCTGTTGTCTACACGGTGAGGGCAGAAGGGGTGGAGAGGCTGTGAGACCAGGCACTGAGTGCTGGAACCTGATCCTATAGCAGGTACATGCCATCTACACGCATTTGAAAGCACAGATGTGTAGCTGAGGTGTGTCCTGCTGTCCTAAGGTTGCCTCTTAGCTTGGCAGACAATAAGACAGTCAAATTAATTTGGCCTCAAGATCAGTTTCCAGGTTGCCCTGCAAGCACAGACCCAGCAGTGACACTGACAGAACACATGCTGCTAACAAATGCACAAAGTAAACAAGGAGACAGGATATAATAAAAGGATATTTTCTGGTAATTTCTTTCAATAACAGTGATTTTAAGTGAACTTATGATCTTCTGTAACAAAAAGGAGATGAAAAATACTGATGCTGAAGCATCATTTTGCAGTGTGATATTAAAATAGTGATTCATGAAAACCAAGGATATTACAAGCTAAGGAGATTTTGTCTAGCTCTGCTCAGGTTCCAATGTGTGTGAAATCAAAACAAGTAAGCTATGAAATGTGAACTCAGTAGACAAGGACAAAGGAAAACAAAGCAATTTGGTCAGTTTAAGCAATGGGGAAATGAAGCAATATTTTGACTGGTGAGGCATCAGAAGAAAGGGCACTGGTCTGAGACTTGGCAATATGACAAAACAAATCCAAACCTCCCATGATACCACTGAACATTGTTCATTGGGAGCCACTGTCTTGCTGATTTCTTCTCTCTGAATGTGAGTTTTCCCACTTTGTTTTCACCCTGGAATGTGATCATCGAGCCCTGAGTATCAGATCTGGTTTCCCACCTTCAATAAACGAAGGAATTCATGTGCTAAGGGTGATGGCAGCAGCTTTGACAATGGCAGCTACAGGCTTACCCAAGAATTACTCAATCCTCCATGATTTCTACCAAAACTTGCTTGAACCTCCTGAGACGTGGCCCTTTCGGTAAGAAGCAAACAGGTCACAGATTTCAGGTTGCAGTCTCACCCCTGGAACTGTGAGAACTGATTGTCCTGTGGAAAAATGAGGTTAAAGAGAAAGCTGCAAAACGATTCTTTTCTTTCATGGTGCTACTTCCTTAATGCTCTCCTGTGACATTAGCCTCAATATAAACTAATTCAGGATCCTATTTCTCACAGCTGCATTCCTTCTGCTTGTTTTTGGAAAATTATTTCTTTAATCTAGATACCCTTCTCTAGAAATCTCATCTGCAGTTTCTTTTCTTTTTTTCTCTTTCTTTTTCTTGGAGCAACCAGCAAAATACTATTTGGTAGAACAGTAGTAGGAATGCAACACGCTAATCAAAAGGATTCAAATGGATCTGCACACTGCCAAGCTCTCTCCTTCCCACCCAGCAGAGGGGAAAAAAAGAAAAAGAAAAAAGAGATAGAGCGAAGGCATGGAGCTTCTCTCCTTCAGCAATCTCACAAATGCAAAACCTTCCACTCCAGTGACTCCTCATTAACTTACCAAATCTGACAGTCTAATTATCGTAGCTGCTTCACGCTTAGAATAAATAAATACTAAAGTGGGTGTTTAAAGAAATTGAGCAGTGAAATTCAGTCATCTAGACAGTCAATAGAGAGTTTATTTTAAATTTTTATATTCTTATGTATTTATATCATTTTAGGAAAGATAATGAGATAGTTGTCTTTCAGGCTAATTGAGTTCCTATGCTCATGGTTGCTTGCTGTCACAATCTCAAACTTAGCTTTAACTTTTGTGTCTTAGAAATCTGATCACTACATCCCCATTTACTCTTTTCTGCTGATAACTGGGTGAAGTCAAAAGTGCACCTGAGGATGGGAAACGACTACATGAGACTTCCAGTCTGGATGCCTTTCAGAGCAAACAAGACAACTAAATCTTTTCAGATTTGCATTTAAGAGTGTTAAAGGGAAAATGGAAGTTAAAGAAACCTCAGCCATAACTTGCAATTAGACAAAATACAGAAAAACATCTGCTAACCTCTGATGCAATAGTGTCTGCCTCCATGAACGGTATTAACAGCACTCCCCCCAAAAGCGGTTTTCTCCCTGAACAATAAGACCTTTATAGAGATTCTCTGGCCTGAGATCAATGGGAGTCAGAGCATTTGATCCATGTCTGTAGGACTTTGTTTCCACAAGTCATGTGGGCCAAACTTTGTGCCAGTTGCTTTTGCAAGAGCAGGAGCTGGGGAGTGAGCAAAGGAAATTTTCCTTCTTTTCCCATCTTCCCCTTTGCCCCGTGCTCCTAAACAGTGCCCAGCACAATGCCTGCCCCAGGACAGCATGAGGGGAAGAGCTTAAACAGGGCAACATGTCCGAGTCCTGTGCACTTGGCAAGCATCTGCTGTGATGTTGCAACAGCTCTTTCCTAGGGTGGTGGCTTAATGATGGGACACAAACTTTAATGTCCTGTGAGTATGAAGGCAGGCAGATCTTCCACCACTGTGGGGATCACACCAGGTGAAGCGAGGAGTGGTTTTCCTGAGTTAAATGAAGATTTGTTTTCTCACCTCACATATAAGAAAGTTTCTGGCTTAGGAGGGGCAGCTGATTTCCTGCTCACCACCAGCTTTGGTTTATTCCTGTATTAAGACACATTATAAACCAGATTCATACACCTGGTAGGAACTTTCTAGGTGTCTGTATCTGACTTAGAGTGAAGGATATCTACTTGGTGCATACAGAGGTCACAGGGCTTGCAGCCTTAACCTCCTCATTTCCCATACTCTCTTACTTGCTTTGTCTTAGTTTAGATGCAATAGACATTAAAATGACCGTCACCATCAAGCCTCCCTCCTCATCCTTGTCACTGAAAGACTGAACAGTGGGCTGTTTTAGGAGAAATGGTACAGTGTCTTCATCACCTGGTGCACTGGTTTTGTGTTGCTGCGGGAGGTAACAATTAGAGACAAATTGTACCCAAAAAGAGCAAGTACCTCCTAATCAAAGCCAGGATCACATCCATGCAACACACAGTCCTCCTCATGGAACATGTGCTGGAATTTACTGACTGCTGTGTCGAGGGCATTGCCAGGGTATAACACCTCCTACCCTGAGAGAAAGGTCTCTACGGAGACTGGGCATTGGTCCGGTGGGGAAAGGATCTGAGCTGCCAGCTCAGGCCTCCCTGGGCCCTGTGCCTGCGTGGTTTGGCCAGAGCTCTTCATGCAGTGTGTTTCCTTGGGAGTGCTCTGTTGAGAACCCCAGATCCCACTGCTTACCTTCCCTGCTTGCAACCCTGCTCTAAAGCATCGGAGGGCAAAAGAGAGGGAAAATAAACCAAATCTATAACTAAGAATAATAAGCTGCAATTGTTACTGTGTCTGACCTGTCTGACAACAGAGTGAGATACCTCCTCAGAAGGCCCTTTGCACTTCAGGACTGACACTGAGTTGAGAGCACAGATCATGCTTTCTTGATTCAAGGATCTCATCTTTCTTCCAGGAGGGATTAATTGGACAGAAAACATTCTGCTTTAGCAGGTGGCAAAGGGTTAGACTGAAGTTTTATCAGAGCTGCTGCAGTGCAGGGCTGCACTGCACAAAGATAATTGTCTCAGGATTTGCTTCGGCCAGAAAAAGGACAGCAAATGCTCTGGTTTTACAAAAGGTCATCACTGTCACCCCTTAGGCTACTAGCCACACTGAAGGGAAGCTGAAGAAACCCCTGCACCTCTCTCTGTTTTTATATCCAGAGGTGCTGGTGGCACATGTAGAATTAAAGCCACCAAGATGATCAGCAAGGTTTGAACCCTGGCCTCATTAATCCCCTCCTAGAGCTAGACTCACAGGAGTGAGCAGCTGTAGGAGAGGCCCATCTGTGGGCCAGCCCCACTCAGAGGACAGAGAGTCTTCTTCCTCCCTTAGAGCATGGGCTACTCTTTTTTTAGCACTTTGCGCTCAGATGAGCATAGCAACAGCAACCTGTTCCACTCTGTAGGAGCTGACCTCCAAGAAGTAAAGAGCCCTGTGCTCCATCTCCCCCTTCCCAGGGGCAGCAGCCAGCCTCTAACCATTAACATTCTCTCTAGTAATCAGAAACATGCTGTTTGGAGGGGTACTTAACTTTGAAACAGTGATTTCTCAAATTAATTTTTCCTAGGAACTGACCTTTGAAAAACATCCTCTATCTTCTAGCTTGTCATAACAACTTATAAAAAGGACAGTTATAGAAACAGACAATAATTTCTTAAAAGAATATATTTTTTCAAATGTTGTTTTCCTCTTACTTTCTAACACACTGCGGGATCAACACCCTCTTCTTTCACCTTTCATCTCCAGGTCATTCTTTGCCCTTCTGCCTTAACTTTCCTCTTCAGAGGATGACAACTAATAGCCAGCATCCTCCAGAACAAAGTGAGAACAGAATATATTTAAAATCTGCACTGTTATCATAGCAACAAGAATTTTAAAATTATACAGTTAAATTCCAAAATAGTGTTATGCCAAAGTGACACGAGAGAGTAAATGTCTTAAACAATTATGGCAATAGGAATGGCTACATGGGGAATTATTCAGAGTTGCCTAAATTTTACAGGCTTAATGAGTCACTCATGAATATGGCCTTGCATGATCGTACTGTACTTGTTTCAGCCCTATGCACTTTGATTCTGTTCTCAACACATTGGTTGCTATGATAACACCATGCAGTTTCCTGTCCATAAGCTACTTCTTGCTGCAGTATGGGGCATAATAAATATGGGATGGTGCCTAAACCCAGGTGAAATGAGTCTGTCCCCTCGCTGGCAGCATATCGGAGTGATTGACACATTATGCCAATCTGTTTTCTCATTCCTTCTATTTCTCCTCACTCTCTCCCTTTCTCTCACACTGTCTGTCTCTGTACCTGTTTTTTTCCACTCTCTCTCCCTCTCTCTCTCTCTCTCTCTCAGCACTGACACTTTCATCTTCTCCCTTGGGGATTGGAGATGTCACTGCGGGAAGTGCTTGTCCGCCTCTCTGGCAGCAGCAGAGCCCTGTGGCTTTGACAAACCTCATTTAATTGGGAGGAAGCCAGGAGGGTTTGAAAGAACTGAAACATCCACGAAACTCCTTTTATCAGGCATAATTTAAACTCTGCATGGAAAAAACCCTATATGTATAAAGAAAAGTCAACTTCCCTCCTGCTGTGCGTGCTCCCCTCCTCCCCCCCCAGCACAGGCAGGCTCCTGCGAGATTCCATCTTTTCATTTTTCTAAAAGTGTCAAAGTAGATTTGTGCTCTGTGGCTGGGTGAACAGAAAAGGAATGCAGATGTCTCTCACTCAAGCACATACACACACAGAGCACCTTCTGAAGGGCAGAGGTTTGGGGGATTGGGAGAGATGCTAGCTGGCTGCTCCTTCACTTGGGATGTGTTGAAGGAGCCAGAAATTTGGTTTTCCAATAGCTTGACAACACAGTCCACGAAGGCTCTTTCTTAATTGTCCCTATCTTAAAAAAACACCACCAAACAAACTAGTGTACAGGGTGCCCAGGAGACCACAGGGAATGCAAGGTCCCTTTGGCCAGCTGCTCAATAGGAGGGAGCTTTTCCTAGTGAGGTGCAGCACTGCAGCTTGAGAGACCCTGTATTTATTGTCAGCTCAGGCCAGGAGAGGCAGGACTGTGTGTGCAGCTGTGTGCTTAAGAGAAGGGAGGAGGAAAGACAAAAATAAAGCAGGTAAAACTGAGGGAGAACTGGTGTGCCAGGGTACAAGGAACAGCTGTCTCAACATCAAAAGGGAGCAGGAAGAGCAGTCCAAGGGAATTGGGGGCAGCACATCATGCTGAGCAGATGGGAATTCAGGACGTCAGGAGGGACCAGGGGTGAGTTACACTTAACACACAGTGTGAACCAGGGGAAATCTCCAGACCCTTGGGGTTACAGAATGGGGGAGAAATGACCTGTCAAAGCATGTACACCTCTGCTTTGCAGATGGACCCATCAAGGTCCCCTTCTAGTGTTAACACAATGGTCAAGGGGGAGAAAACAGAAAAACAAGTCGTCAGATTTGCAATGGGATGTAAACTTTGCAGCATACAGGAATGGGGAGGGAGTGCAGGCAGAAAAGAGACATCCAGGTGAATGGCAGAGACTTTCAAAATAGAGAAGAAACACAGTAAATAGCACATGCAGCAGCTCTTTCTTGGTGAGATGAAATTAAGAGTTAACTTACCAGCTGGAATCTGATAGAGCTGAGGAGGCAGAGGGCTGAATAAGCCATGAAGAAGTGTACCTTGTGCAGAAATTCAGCCTCGAGGGAAGGCTGTGAGCATCCTGGAGGCCAAATCCTCTGCTGCTGGCACCCTGCTCATCCTAGGAAAACAGAAGAAAAAAATAGCACAGGAGATGAGGACGAGTCAGAAAGCTGGAACCAGAACAAGAACCAGCCCTTCTCAGCTTGAGGCAAAGATAGTGGAGGGACACAGGAGCTGGATAAACCCACCCCAGCTATATAGTTTTCAGGACATTTGCCTTTCCATCTGAGTTTGATTATGTTGGAGTATATGCATCCAGGATTTCAGCTCAAAGTCATATTTACAGACAAATTTTGAAAACAGATTTCTGTTTTGGAAAAAGAAGGTAGTAAGTGAAAGGGGAAATGATGCTGAGGAGACTATATTTTACATATTGTAACTGTAATATCAAAGTTTGGTGTACCAGTTTACAGTGACAATCCAAATGTAGAAAATAATGTGACTGGCCCACTGAGAAGACTAGAGGTCAAACCTAATAAAAAATCTAAAGAAAATACCATTTCCTGTTCTCCTACCCCAGTACCAATAGCTCAGCTGGTTGTAAAAAGTGGGGGGGATTCACAGAGAAGAATCTGTTTCTCAGGATGAGTGCTTAAAATAAATGTAATACACATATGCTCCATGCCCACTAAAATACCAATGCCAAGTGGCTGCTCTCTAGAGAAGCACACAGCTGGAGACAAGGAAGTGGAAGAGAGAAAACAAACCAACAAGGAAACAAATAAAAATAGTCATTTAGTTTTACAGCTTTTACTTTGTTTGTTTGTTCTGATCACATTTCAGTTTCAGAGCGTGGCCTGTTGTGCTTCCTGCCTTGGCCCCCAGCAGTGCTTCCCCTCCAAGTGACATCAGGAGCTGGGATCCCCCTGCCCCTGCACTCCCCCCACCTATACAGTTCAACATGCTGATGTTTTTATTTTGAGGAAATAAAATGTAAAATACAAAAGAAGAGAAAAAAACACCAAGACAGAAGGAGAGAAAGAGACCATGAGAAACAAAATTTTAAAAGGTATCTGGCCTCCCTATGGTAGATAATTGCTGAATTTTCACCTCCAAAAAACCAGTTCAAGTCCCTGCTTCCTTGGGGAGTCTCTGCTGCTGCAGACTCCCACTCTGGGCAGCAACACAGTTCAGTGCTTCCCACCATGGCTCAGGCTTCCTGGTAGTGGCTAAGCTCTGTGGAGAGCTCCCCTTTGATTTCTTAATCGTCCATGGACAGTCATGGCTGAGCGGTCTGTATGAAGTAGCCCCTTCCTTCTCCCAGGCTGAGCATTCCAAGGCAGTTATTTGGCCATGGCAGCACCAGGACTCTAAGGCAGAGCTGGAGCTGGCCCACATGCAGCCCAGAGCTCTGCCACAGAGGGGCTAGGCCAGCCCCTTGGTATGACCTGTAATGAGGTCTGTCCGTGGATTATGGCCAAAAAAGCAGAAGTGCAACACAGCACAGCTGCAAGGAATATACTTATTTCTTTGTTCAGGCTGAGAGAGGATTTGTTCTGTTTCAGATCTGCATTATCAGGGTTTGGGACATATTGAGCTTTCTGTGTTTCTCAAGTTGTGCGTGACAATGGCTGACATTTCAGTAACCTGAAAACTTTAGCATGTTTGTTCAGCCATTTAGAACAGCATCTGGGAAATGCTACTCTGAAGGGGCAGCATACTTACCTCCTAGCAGGGCTGGATCTCAAGCAATCAGCTGAACAGATAATAAATGGCATGAAAAATGTGCTTATGTCAAAGGATATTTGATTTTTGATGTCTGCATGTACACAATCTTGAGGACAAATCCTGTCCTGTCTTTTCCTACCTATCTATAAAACATGCTGTGCACCTCAAAATCAGTTTAGGGGCATTTGATTTGAATGACTCCCTCAGCTAGGTTAGGGCACTTTGATTACAAATTTCTTTCACTGATACATATATACATTCTGTATATGTGTGTGTGTGTGTGTGTGTGTGTGTGTGTGTGTGTGTGCTTGAAAAAATACTGCCTTCCCTTAGCACAGTAGGGAGTGATTCAGCAGTGCTGGAGTGTCTGGTCAAGCTGCGTGTCTAACCATGGCCTTCATCTCACGGCTCTGGCCACTAAGAATGTGATTTTTCTCCTCCTAACTAATCACAAGATTATTTCATTGTCTCATGAAAATGCTGTCCTAGCATGTCTTCCTTACCGCTGTTGAGCAACATTCCTACAGTCTGTTTTCAAAAACGAAAATTGGGACAGTGTGAAGTCTGTCCTCAGTCTGGGCAAGAGGGCCTGGGAAAGTACGACCTTCTCAATTGAACTGTGCCCCACAAAAAGCTGCACACAAAGTCATTGAATCACTGCTTATCCAAGAAGAATCACTACTCCTCTGAGAATAATAAACCCACTATGTGTCTACCTTTACTGCGATCTCTCAAAATCAGTTGCTTAACTGATGTTAGATCTGCTTGTTACTACAGAGCCACCCTGCTCTTCCTGAGCTTGCCAAAAGAGCTTATTTCAAGTTAAATGATTGCATAAAGAAACAAATAAACCCAGAGGCAATTTTGACATTGCTGTTATAGGTAGCTTACCTGTCACAGATGACTCGGAGTCTCTGAGGTCTCCTGGAAGCAACCAGTTCTACAAAGTGTAATATGCAATCACAAGATTAAATGAAAATCAAGCCAAAACCCATTCTTTGAGCCCCTACAAAAAATGTGCTCAGAATTTCAAAGGGCCCTATAGAATCTATCATCTTATTATTTATAAATATACATTATTCCTATAGGACTTGAGTACCTGCATTGATCTTAATAAGGTTGTTGCAGTTCTGTAACCCTTTCCTTGCGTATATCTGTGAGTAAAGGCCTTGGACCTCCTCCTGTTACAATGTGAGGCTTAGCTTTGACATCAATAAAAGCAGTATCAGTCCCTAAAGCCTTCACACAAAGGACAAATTTGCAGGCCTGAATCCTCAACAATTGTCTTGGCTTTCCAAGGGGCTGCTGAGCTTCACAAATTGCCCCATGGGTACAAGGGGCTTTTCTACATGGTTGTAGCAGTAAGACTGGGGATGGAGACAAGGCACTTTGATCCCTCCCTCTTCTTGCCCACAGCTCTCACTGAGTTTGTTTTTTGTCCAGTTAACCATGTTCATGGAGGCTTTGTACTCACCGATTATTGTGATCTCTATCAGGCTGGAACTTAGCAGAGTTTGCAGTTTTGTGAAGTCTGTGTTCTTCTTGGTATTTTTCAAGGATATATTTCTAAACATTGTGGTAAATATAGAGGAATACATTCCTCAAATATTTTATTGTAAAGCATTCATTTTCTCAGGCTCAGATATGAATGAATGAATGAATGGGTTAAGCCTGGAAAATTTCCCCTTAGAGCTAATCAACAGATAGATTTTCTTGCATCAGAAAGACTGCAATTTCTATCCACCTACATTTTCCTGAGCACTGTTTCTGACAGCAGAGAATGAACAGTGGCACTCTAGTCATGGAAAGGAGAGCAGGAAGGGTGGTGTCGACCTCTCTTCCAGCTCAGCCCGGACAAGCATTCCCCACAGCAGTGAGACCACCAGGAGGCAAGCACCACTTGTCTGCTGCCAGCAGACTCACAGCTCGGCTGGGCTTTGTGCTGCACCCTTCCAGAGCATCTGCCCTCCCTTCCTGCCTGGAAGCACCAGGCACTTCATTCAGGGACACAGCTGCCTGCTGCAGTCAAATGGGAGTCCCCTCTGCCTTTGCCTGTGCAGCCATTTCCAGAGTGCCAGACCCAGTGTCTGATACACTTGATGCACAGATGACTTGAAAAAGTGCAAATGACTGAACTTTCAGCCCTTGACCTTTCCAGCAGCAAGCTTTCAGCATTAAACCAGGCAAGCAGATTGTTAAACCTGTCTATCACAGGGTAAGTAACAGCTCAGAATTGAATTGTTCTCCTACACCCAAATACTAAGGTAATTTCTAGAGCAGTACATGGGAATATAGCTTGGGATGGGATTCATGATGTTTATGTGCCAGAGCACTGGAATATCACCAGCACATAGAAGTTATATATTAGCATCTTGAATACTCCCTTCCCAAATAAGTCACCAAGATTGGCAGAACATTCCTCTTGGATCACTAGTAACATTTTCACTGGATCATCTTTCCTTCTCTTTGCCCCCTTGACTGTAATAAAAGTGGAGAAATAAATTATCCATATTGAGTAGAGATGTAAAGTTTCCAGACAGACTAAATGAAAAACAATTTTTAAAATGATTTGAAAAGGCAAAAATTTTTTCTGTATGGGGTAGAAATTTTTGCCTCTTCACAGAGCTGGCCAAAACTTTCAGATGTTGTAACTTACTGTCAGAAAAATTCGATTTGTAAGATGAAAACATTCTATGACAATATATCAATTTCATTAAATATTTAGTAAAATGCCAAGATTACTTAAGTATTGTACTTTAACGCTACTGAAATCTTTTAACATTAATATTCTTTAATGAGTTTAACACAGAATTTTAAAAATGCATGTTCAGTTGGTAACAGCAGGGCAAAATGTTTCAATGATATCTAAGTGAAATATCACTTTGTTTTTGAGGAGTGCATTTTCAGGATTAACATTCCAAAGAGGAAATAGGATTTTCTTTGCATTAGAAAGAAATTGCTTAATGGGAACAGGGAGGAATACCTGAATTCTAGTGTTTGCTGTCTTGAGCAAACCTCTTGACTTAAATTTATCTTTTATGTAAGAGAGATTAATCTCCTTTTATGCAAGGAGATTAATAATTATCTGCAAGGGATAGTGTAAGAGCCAGTGAGCCAACTACTCCTGTCCCTGTCCAAACACATGTCTCAGTGAAGAATTCAGCTTGAGTGAGGACTGCCAAATTTGCCACTTTGAGTATACAGAGCTTTGATTATAAATGGAAGATACAGGTATTTCTGTGTGTCTCTGCTCAAGGATTTAATGCAGTTAACTAATGCACTTCAAATCAGTTCAGATTAATCTCCTGACTGACCCCATATAGACAAATCCTTAGAGAATGCTGAGGGCCCATTGTGTTGAGCAGAGTAAAAAGAAAGCAGTAAATATTTTTCCTACTGTAAGATAAGGACCAATCTAAAATTGTAAACCACTGTAAACAGCTCCTGCATAAAGGTAAAAGATAAAGAATATTTAGATCATTTAAAAAATGGATGAACTACTGATTTAATCGTCTCACATCTCACAATGATCTAGACATAAAGTGATGGGATTGTGTAGGGCTGATTGGCTTTTTCAACAACATGAGTAGATCTGAAAGGTAGCACTTAGGTTTGTTATTTTCTATCCTTATGCAAGGCAGAATGTGCTAATGAGGAAATACCTTCCTATTTCCACCTGAAAACCCAGGTGGAAGTGGCTAATGAACTGATAATGAGGCAAGCAAGCCAGAGGACAAAAGTTAAACTTTCCTAATTGATGAAGAGAGAGAAAGAGGATGCCAAGTGCTGCTGGATGAAGGCAGTGGAGTTGCAGGCTCACAGAGAAAATTTCTCTCATTAGTGAAATCTCTGTGGCTGCAGGACAGGAGCAGAGCTCTGTCTGTGTGGCAGGCTGGAAACTGCAGGCTGTGCCCATGGCCACACAGATGGGAAGTTTCCCTACGCCCTGGCTAGCATACATTGCACATTACAGTGTTGCTCTTCCCTTTGAGACCAAAGCCACATGCAGTTTATTATGACAATAAAAATATTTTCGTTTTAGAATTCAGTTTACAACCATCCCATTTGCTAAATGAAAAATCAGCATAAAAAGTGAGATTAAAAAAAATAATAAAAGGAAAACAAAAGGAAAAGCACTTGGAATGCAGACTTCATCTGCATTTATTTCAAATTTCATGGGAAGTTTGCGTTTCGGGGCCTGCTGCTTGTTGCCTCCATCTGCTGGTGACACTTTGGAAAAGCAACAGACAATGAAAATTCCTACCTTGGAGCACAAGTTGACTCTGGAAAGCTTCTAAATATCATTCACCAAGGCCTGCAGATACATGAAAAACGAGGTTTTATTTGAAAGTCATTGCTGCAACTGAAAGACCCTGTGTGCAGAAACCTGTATCTGCTCTGCGAGGTGATATTGCCTGGCACAGGAGACTTCATCAGCCAGCCTGTGCAATAAATCAAGGAGTAAAGTTCACTCTAGCGAGTTCATCATGTTGTAGATGGATATACACTGATCCCCACTCTTGGAATCCAAATGTCAGAAAAAGGAAACAAAAACTAACTTGGTACACTGGGCGCTCCAGTATTTACAGTTTGGCAAAAGCACTAGCTTAATGTCATGGGCTGTGATTCCTAATCCTTTCCTGCCCTTGACCCCCGCTGTCTAGATTCAAACTTGTAACCATTAATGGGGCTGGATCAAAACACTGGCCTTCTGGTGTCACCAGTGGTGTTTAGAGGGGATTTAAACTCACTGCTTTTCAGCGCAGTGAAATGAACACAGCAGTAGATTAATGCAAGGATTTGAGCTCACACAGCATGAGAGCTTTCAAAAATAGTGTTAACAGACCTACAACTGCCTCTTTCAGGGGAAGCAAAATGAGGGAACAGAACAAATGAACAAACACAGGGCAAAGCCTTGTCACTATGGGTAGGGCTGGTAAGCCCGGGGAGCCAGGGAGACAGCCAGCGAGTGTGCTGAGATGTGGGGCAGGAGCTCTCCCAATCCCTCATGTTCTCCAGGGAATGGCTCTCCAACCTGCTTGCACACCCTACAGCTGCACACAATCCCCTACCCAAGTGTCTTTTCTGCAGAGAGGAGGTGAAATCAAGCTGTAGGGCTGGCCAGGACGAGTTACTCACCCATCCTTCCCATTCACCTGGAGTCAGGTTGAGACTTTGGCAAACTGTAGGGAATGGGCACAGGGCTGTTCCTGAACTTCTTTGTGCAAGAAGACACTGGGGCAATGGGGTGTCAAAAACTCCTTTGCACATTTCATCCCCTGGCAGCTGCCCACAGAGGAGGCAGGGAAGCTGCTTTTCCTCCAGCTGCCCTGTGTGTGCCTGACTCACAGACCCACAGTCCATGCTGTATCCTCTTCAGACTGCAGCAGGATGTGCTCAAGCCCACAGCAGCGACAGGAAAACATCTAAAGGTTTCCAGCTTTCATTTCAAAGATTCCTACTAACCCACCTGGCCCAGGAACCCTTCCAGTAACAATCTCAGTCTGGGGCTGAGCCTATGCTGCTGAATCCAGTGGGAGTTTTGCCATCAACTTCAATGAGAATAGGATCACACCTCAGTGCTTTGTTTTGCCCGTGTTCGTTCCTTGCCTCGGGCAGGAACCTGTTTGTTTGTTTGCTGCCTGTGCTGAGTGTGAACATCAATAGGACTAGCTAAAAGAATTCAAACCATCAGACTTGGGGAAGAGCTCCAAAGTTTGTTTGCTTACATGAACCAACCCAGGCACCCAGATTCGCACAAATGGTCTGGGAATAACCTCAGGAGAAAAGGTTTTCTCAGATAGACTCCACAGATTGTGCTCGGGCTGAGCATGTCCTGGGGGAGAAACAGCATTTGTGCTTCAGGGAAGAGAGGGGAAGTGCCCAGAAGCATATAAATGGCAAATAGCTTTAAACAAAGAGACTAATTAGTCTTCTTACCAGCAGTCCCATCAAAAGTGAATTGATTTAGTTCATGAGTAGGGCAAATAGTCCAACTTTAGACTAGCCTTCTTCTGTCCTGACTGGTTTGTGTAATCCAGGTGTGAGCCAAGTACGTGGCTGGAACAGGTGGAAGCCCCTTAGGCTCTCAAGAGGGGAAAGGAATATTGTCTCTCCAGCTAACACAGCTATTGCCCCAAACACTGACATAGCACCCCTCTTCCATGTGTTTGCCAGCTCGGTGGGAGGCTCCAACAGAACAGTGTCTTCTGAGTCCTGCATTTCTGCCTGGTCCAGCCACAAAAGGCACCAGCATCCCACTATCACAGTATAGCACAGGTCAATTCTGCCCCTCTGGAGTCCATTAGGGAAACTTTCTATCAAGTCTGAAAGCAAGTCAGACTTGAAAACTGCTTATGATGACTCGACTTCACTGGAGCTATTGTCATGCTGCCCAGGTGCCTGTCCTCTCCTTCCTGGCCTTGCCACTGGCACCCTCCACAGCAGCAGAGGACAGCACTGCCACTCAGACAAAACAGAGCTGAGGGAATTACTTCTCAGAGCAGTTCTAGGCATTCACATTCTCTGTTTCTTTGCAGAGCCTTAATGCTTGCACTTTTAGATTGTCCCTCTACATAGCATCAGGATACCTAATCATCATCACTTGGACTTTGTATGTTTGTATATCTGAGGAATTCTATTAGCTGATGACTGGCATAAAAAAATTCTTTGTGATTAGCTCCTCCCACACATAAGCATTTCTTTATCTCCCAGACTACTCAACTTGTAGACTACCCAGCCAAGCCTTCTACAGCTTAGAGAAGAAAATGCTTCCTCCAGCTGTCTGCTCTGTGCTTGCTTGCTATCCAAATTAAACTTGCTGTGGACAGCGACACATTCCCATTTCACGCTGTTTGATTAATGTGTCTCAGCTAATTGTGTGAAAGATTCCAGTCCTTTCGACTGTGAGACCAGGTTATTGTTCAGCCAATCTCGGCTACCATGTGAAAATGGGGTCTGTTTAGTGTTCATGCACCAGAATCAAAGGAGGGGCATCTTGGACTGGGTCACAGAGCAACACCCACTTCTTTGAAAAGATGTTACTATGCTCTACTAAACCTGTAAACCTCTTGCTCAAAGCACGTCTTCTCCCTCCTCCTCTCCCCCCTGTTCTTTTTTTCCCCTTCCAGATAGACAGGCTCCCCCCATCCACTCTCCTATGGTATAAGTGAGAGAGAATGGCTAGATTGTAGATGGGTGAATTTCACATTCTAGGGTTTTTAATATTTCACTTTTATATTTCTCTTACAGAATGATCCTGCTGAGAGGCTGAGAATCAGTGCTCATCATTTCCCCCTCACTGACACTTGAATATATTTTCCCAGGAGAAAACATTAAACAAAAAGAGAAAGAGAGAAAGGGAGAGAGAGGGAGAGTGACTGAGCTAGCTTTTCAAAGCATACTTCTCAACCTGCCCACATCAAAATAAGAGACAACTGGCCCTTTGAAGTCCAGGACACAGACTTCTCTACCAGCCCATGTGGAAATAAAAGAATCCAGCTTTGTAAATCACACAGATTTCTCACCTTGCCCACATCAAAATCAGGGACAGTGACCTTTAAAGCTGAAGTTTAAAGGTCCCCAAACCAATATCCATAAAAACAGAGTTCAGATAAACTGTGTCTCCAGGTGCCTGTCAGCTTTCCCCGTCTAAACCAGGAGACATCGGTCCTTCGCTCTGAGGAGTGGAGACCAAACACACTGTGAGACTTGCAGCAATGAAATCTTCCATCAGACTTACACCAGCACTCTACGAGGCAACTTTGGCACACATGTACCTTTGTTTGTATATTAGGCCAATCCCAGTGTTGTTGTAGTCCTGCAACACCACGGTCATTAACTGGCTCAAGGGCTTTAGGAACACTGAAGCACAGGGATTTTAATAAGAATTACTGTCCCAAAAATTGAGTGGCTAGTGGCTCAGAGAAAAAGCTGACCTTCTCATGAGATAAATCCTACCTGGGTTATAGTTGGGGAGCTTGGAAAGTCCTGGCCAGGTGTCTTCAGTTGGGACCCCCAATACCTGCAAAAGAAGAGAGTGAGAAGAACAATAACCTCTTTCTGCCCATTCTTGCCTTGGTGTGGAGTTGGAGGAATCAGTCTCAGTGGAGAGTGACTGGCCTCCCCTGTAAACCAATGAAGAATTACACTGCCCTGGCTGGTGCTGGATCTACCACTGTGCATAAAGGACACTGACATTTTAGCACTTGGTTATGTAGCAGGAAGCCTCCTGCTGAGATTGAATGCTGTTGCTGCTGGGAACATGGCTGAAGGCATATCCAGCTTCACTGCCAGGTGCCACTGCTGCCTGTGCTTGCCAGCCCGGGGGTCACACAACTGAGCCCTTTTCCCTTTTCAGTGCTGAAGGTGTCCTCCTGCACCAGACCTGCACTGGGGACTTACAGTGCCCACTTGCACTGGCAGCAGCTGGTATGCTCAGCAGCAGCACAGGCTGTGAGCTCTGAGAGAAACCCTCGCCTTCTGAGGTGAAAAGTAAAGCTGGCAGACAGGTCTAGTAGCTGGAGCTAGAAAGCAGGGCAGAGTCTCATTCTGAAGGATACAGAGCTCCAGCTGTGTCTTTGGCCTTTATTGGGGATTGTGGGCTTCAGCAGTAGCTGTCCACTGAGCAAAGTCTGGGCCAGTAAAGCCGTCTCCAACTTCATTTTAGTTGCTGAAGCATGTGAGATCAAGCATATCTGGATTTCTGCAGTTGTGGGTATTTAGTGTTGTTATTATTGCTTAATGCATGCAAAGTGCCCTGTGCCTATTGGTAAGGATGATTTATGCTAAAAAGGTAAAGCCACATATTTAAGAAGAGTTCACAGCATGTGAAATGGTAGTATAAATCAGTACTGCTAGGTCCAAGCATTCAAAGCTTTCATCCAGACAACCTCCAGAATTATCAGGTTTCCTTAAAAACAGCAACATTTTAACATGAAAAGTTTCAGGGTTTTTATTCACTTTCTCTTCTCCAACACTAGATTTGTCTCACATTAGTTGCCCTTTGCATATGATAGACAATTCCTGTTCCTTAAAATGTAAGCTGAGATATATGATATGGTGAACTCACAAAAATTTGTAGTAAGATTGGAAGAAAACAGGCATCAGTGAAAAAATACATTAAAGAAGGAAGAAATATGAAGCCACTTGCTGCAGTTGTAAAGCATCTGGTAGTTGATTGTTTTCCTCACTCACAGCTGGGAAACAGCTGTGACAATTGCAGCTACCTGGAGAAGACAGCCACAGGCTGCAGGCACCTCACCGCTGGCACACAATAGCACAGAGGCCTCTGGGGCAAAGGGAGTTGCTGTGGCCCATGGTTCCAACTGATTATGGACTCAGCCTGCCACAGCAAAGACTGAGGGGTAGGATCCTTGTCTCTGCTCACCTGTAAATCAGCCTTGGAAGCTCGAAAGCTCCCCAAAGAGAAATGTGGCAGTGTTCAGCCAGCTGAGGATGTTGGAAGTTGGCTCGCACCGAGGGTAATTTGACAGCCCTGGGTGAGGATGCCTTCTTGACTGGTGTGTGTATCATGTAAGTAGGGCAGGTCTACCCAAAGCAAACTGTATGCACAGCAAAGAGAGTTGGAATTTGAACCTGAATCCAGAATTTGCTCTTTTTGCTGTCTTGTTGGCTTTCCAGGAAGCCCTGCTCAGTGGGCCCTCATTCTTCAAGGTTTCTTGTGAGCTGTCAAACATCAGTTCTACAGGATCAGAGGGAACTGTGTAAGGTCAGTGCATAGTAAAATCATACTTGCCAGGGTCAGCTCAGCATTCTGCTTCTTTTGGTGAAGAATTTAAGAAAATAGTTATTTGTGTGTGCTTATACTTTTCTACATAAGGATTCCAGCAAATACTTATATTTCACTGCATTGAGGAGTAAAAGCATTCAGAGCACCAATAACTGAACAGCATATGAATTTATATTTGCATTTTCTAAGCCCTTTCTTTACAAAAGATGCTTTTCCAATCTGTAAACTTGCATCTTTTTGTTTTCCAATGTAATGGGGCAAGTGATCTCTCCTCTCCTCTCCTCTCCTCTCCTCTCCTCTCCNGCTTTAAGATGGTGTAAATCATTGTCCTTTCTCTCTGCTCTCTAACTGCCTGCTTGTCCCGTGATGACTTAGCTGAAGGAATCAACCTAGCTGATTTTGCTTAATTTTGTTGGGAAGTCTTATTTTATGTTGAGGAACCTTGTAGTCATTCATTTGGCACAATGTTCAGCTCAGCAACAGAAGCACCCTGGTGGTGTTCTGTAGCCTAATCCAGCCCACATGAAGTCCTTCTCAGCAGGATGTTAATCAATAAGATGGAACTTTTGCAGGCAAATCCTATGCCTGGTCTCTCAACATTTGAATGGTGGATCTTACATTTGTCAGGTTTGCTTGCTCTCCAAGCTAGGAGTAAACTGGAGATGTTGCAGTTTGCATTCACTCATGCCACACTTCCATAAGCAACATTGGCAGCCCTCCCTTCCCATTTGGCCCTGCTCCTGTGCCATGCCTTCATGAGTACCAGTGGTCACCAGTGCTACTGTTTGTGCAACCAGAAGTTGGGCTGGGTAAAGGAGCTGTTCTCATTTAGAGCAAGCCAGGAAGAAAACAAAGTCACAGGGTCCCCAGTTCACATAGCCCCACATGTGAGAGGTGACACAGGAGCAGCAATGAGCAGCCAGGGATAGAGATGGGGGATGGAGACTGCTTTAGGTGCTACTTGCCTCTAGGAAATTGCTGGCAAAATGCCAGCCAGTCAGTCCTGCTGATTCAACAGGACAAACACATTTCCCAGAACGGGGATTTGCCAGCCATGTATCTCTATGGTGTCTGAGCCAACAGTCTCACATGGAGATGAGCTGCTGGGTGATACAGACTCATGCACACAGATGCAGATGGGCTCTGTACCAGTGCAGGGTGCCTCTACTGCTAGTACATGAAAGGAACTGACTAGTAGAAAACAGTAGGAATCCCCGTTCTGAACCTCACACTCGGCAAAATAGCGCAAGTTAGACATCGAAAGCCTCTAAGGAGCTTTGAAATCTTGGTCTAACACAGAGTCTCATTCCAGGCCGTATAATATCATAAAACCCCCTGTGAAAAGCACTAATTATTTCATAGCTCTTTAAACTTCCTCATGATTTTTAAATAAGGGGGTTTTTGCCTTCTATAGCACAAATCCTATTAATCATGGTATTAGTTATAATACCAGAGAAATTACGATAGTGCTATAACCCTCTAATGCAAAACCACAGGAAATGTATCCAGAGATTTCAGAGACATAAGTGTAAGGATACCCTTCATTCACACTCTGAGAAACTGGACCCTGCCCTGGCTTTGAACCTTGTTAATTGGACAAATAGGGATTTTTTTTTTCCAAATAATTCTTTTTCCCCTCACTCTCTATGAAAGAGACATTCAACATTTTTTTAAATGGACCGAACTCAAGTCTAAGAACTGGATGCACTTGTCTGACTTTTTATCACATTCCTAGTTACATGCAGAGAGGAAAACCCCACCAAGCAGGAGTGTTTCTGGATGAAGGAGTTAAGCAGGAAAAATCTGACTTATGCAGTCTAAAGGCTATAAAGTAATTTCTCATGATTTTCTGAATTTGTTCTTTCTATGCCTTCTCCTTTGAAAACCCATGTTTCAGAAACACTCTATGCAGAAGAGTAAATCCTTGGGAGGAGACGTGAAAGGGCAGACAAAGAATCACAGAATCACAGAATCACAGAATCTGCTGAGTTGGAAGGGACCCAAAAGGATCATTGAGTCCAACTCCTGGCCCTGCACAGGACACCTCCAGAATTCCACCATGTGCCTGAGAGTGTTGTCCAAACACTTCTTGAGCTCTGGCAGGCTTGGTGCCGTGATAGTTTCCCTGAGGGGCTTTTTCCAGTGCCCAACCACCCTCTGGGTGAAGAAGCTTTTTCTAATATCCAAGCTAAGCCTCACCTGACACAACTTCAGGCCATTCTCTCGGGTCCTGTCACCAGTCACTACAGAGAAGAGATCAGTGTCTGCTCCTTTACTTCCCCTCACAAGCAAGTTGTGACTGCAATGGGGTCTCCCCTCAATCTTCTCTTCTCCAGGCTGAACAGACCAAATGATACCTATAGCAAGACCTAATATGAATCCATAGGTTGACCCTCCTGTTGAGTCAGCAACAGGGTCAGCATGAGCAGTCAGGAACACACAGAAGCTGTCAGTGCTGCTGACTGCCTCATTTCTACCAAGCTGCACTAGGGATGTGGCTCTGTGTTGCTGTTTCCCCTGCAGAAAAAAACAACTTAAGAAGCACCTGAATACGTTGCTCTCACTCACTGCTACCTTTATAAAGTAATTTCACACTTTCCATTATGCCAAATCACTCTCTAGAGCCACACCATAAACTGGATGATACAGAATGTGCCAAGTTAAAATGAAGAAGGATCTCTAACAAACCTCAGAGTCTTGCCATTTTCAAGGTAGTTCAGGAGCAGTATTAGAGCTCCTTTGTGAGAATGTGGTGTGCTTTATCCTACAGTAAGTAAAGGATTTTAAAAAAAGCAATAGAATTTGCAGCACCTGCACACCTTTTATGCCTTCTTCAATTTGATGTCACTTTAATTGGCTTTAAATTTTTGATGAGATGACAAACATCAAAGGGAAGTAATTTGATTTACTCCTGTGTCTGGAAGAAAGTTACCAAATATAAAATGGGTTACAAAGTCTGCTATGAAGCTGGCAGATTAGACCAAATTATTTCTGCTATTCACAGGACCTATGCTTAAGACTTCAAAAAGTAGGCTGGAGCAATGGATTCTTTTTCTCTTCCATTTCAGGGTGTATCTTACTCACTGCCCAGAACTTCTCCAGCTGTTCATGAGTACCAGAAGTTGCTGCAACTATTGGCTGACCCTGGATCATTTCCACAAATATAAAGCCTGCACTCCTGCAAGAAACCCAAGGTATTAACTCATTCACATAAATGCCATAAATTGTTAGGATGGGTGGAGAGAGAGGTAGAGATTATTGTTGGAATGGAAATTTAGAAATTCTGATTAGTAAATGCAGAAANAAAAGTACCAGTCCCATGTGTCAGTATTGTACACCTACCCCAGGTCATCTAGTGAGAGTGTCTGGGAAGCAAGGCAGGATGTGGGGTGTCTGTATAGAAGTAAATACATAGAGGCTTCAGTGAAGACTGGTAATACCTTTATATTATGGTGGTAGGAAGGATCTAGCATTATAAAAACCCCTACTGCTTGTGGAAAGCCAGGAAGGACCATCTTGTACAGCCCTGATCTTGCAGCATGTTCTAAGCACTGCAGCTGGGCCATGTTGCAAGTTGTATGTAGTGTCATTAATCTCACCCTAGGTCCTACAGATTGAATCACTTGGACTGAAAAGCTCCCAAGTCAAATAGGATGGAGCAGACCAAGGATAAGTTACATTCACATGCCTCCAGGATTCCAGAAAAAACTGAAGTGGTCAAGGTTCCATATAAGTTTGTTCCCATCTCCTTTTTCTCATCAGCACCACTCATTAAAAAAACAATTCACTTTTCACCAGGCACACAAAGACAGGTGATATCCTTCGAAAAGAAACCCACTAAGCACTATCTTTTTTTCCAGTACCAAACAACTTGTTTCAGGTCTCTGTTCATTAATCCTGTTACAAACCATGTAAAAAAAGGGTCATGGCAGAAGCCTGTGGAATACGATGTTACTTCCCATGAGAAAAGGGTGCAAAATTGGAGTACTAACAGTAAGAGAGATAAACAGGGAACTACTACACACTTCATTGGCTTGAAGGATATATTAGATGTAGAAAGAACCCAGAGGCACTAACTACTATAGCTATTTTCCTTCAGAAGCTCTTCCTTGGAAAACTGAAGGCAAAATTCCATAGCATAAAGAACCCGGTCATAACAGCAAGTTAAAATACTCTTATTTTTATGTCAACCCCTGCTCTCACCAAAACAAACCAGCCAGCTTAAAAAAAAAACCCAACACCTGCAAAATTGCTTAATTTTTCCTAAGGTGGATTAGTCTTCATGGCAATAATGACAAGACAGTTGTGATCAAGGTAGACTTGCCTATTTGAAACTATTCCCATTTCTTATTGTATGGTGTAAAACTCCACTCATTTACCTATTAATAGTCTCCTTCAATTTTTTTTCTAATCTTTCTGTCTTTTCACTAAGTCCCATTGCCATTTTTCAGGTTTCAGTCTCATTCTTCTTTGGTTATATCATATTTGAGTCCTTTAAGCTCAACTCTTGAAAACCCGGCTTTGTCTTACAAGCTCTGAAAGTATTATTTTCACTTGATGAGCAATAACTGGTAATCTCTTCTGGTCATCTGTACTTCTGTGTCAGCCCTTGTATCTTGTTTTTGCAATACTGTAGTTGCTTTTCCCACCTGGCTGTGGTCAGTTGAAACCCTGGCATGTAACTCCTCTGAGGTATTTATTTTGGTCATCCTTGCACACCAGGTGGTGCCAAGCCTGTTTGCAGATCCATATCTAACACTGTTTTCATAAACATCTCTGCTGCCCTTTTCCTTAGCTTCCTGCACCCTAACCTTGGCAAGTCTTGTGAGATGAGCTTCTTTCCTTGTCTAACATCCTCTTACAGACTCCAGGCATAACAAAACTTAATCCACAGCTTTTGCAACACAGAGGTTTTTTTGGTGTTTCATAGCACTACCACATGATTAGACATTACTTTGGAGCCCACAGATTCTCCTGAGACTGGTGTCATACCAACACTGTTTTCACAGCTGATGTGCATGCCCAAATGGCTCACCCTATTTTGGAACCACAGGGGCTGCTGTAATCTGCTGATTGCATTGCACAAGTTCAACTGTGTATGGCCAAAGCAATTTAGATACTCTTGATTTGCAGGGGGAGGAGAAACAGCCCTCTGTGTTTTTGGAACAAGTGATGCCGATGTTCTGCCACAGTTTGCATTTTGATATCCTAGCTAGAAAGGGTCATTAGACTGGCAAGAGCAGGAACTCTGGAAACTAATGGCAGTCATATTAGCCTTGCAGTAGAGGCCTCAGCTTTCCTTCTGAGAGTTACAGTTACTGCTCTGACAGCATTATGAGGATCCTTCTGATAGATGAGGATGATTCAAAAGCATTTACTTTTAAATATTTCCAAATATATAGACCTGGGGTTGTTTTGCTTTTCCCCTTTTCCTTCTTTCCCCTCTAATAGTAATTTCTCAAGTCTTCTTACCCCTTCCAGTCTACAAGTTTCTTAGAGGGTCTCAGTCCTATAAAACAGCCTTGGGAAGAAGTAGGGCAGAGGGAGGGGTCTTTTGGGAGAGACCTAGACACAATATTTTAACAAGTGCTGGATAGGCACACAAATCAAAACAGTGACAGCTAAAGTAGTAGGAGAAGTCACAGGGATATTCAGGGAACATAAACAGAGCTGATTCAGACAGTATAGTTGTATCTATCTGCAATCCCTGGGGAAGGTTTGAACACTGCACTTTGTCCTCATTCTGCAGTGCTGCATCACACAGTGGAAAGGTTTTCATCAGGATTAAGATCTAAGATATCTCTGTGGCATCCCAGAGTTCCCTCTCCTGGTTTGGGGTTGTTTTTTTGGTTGGCACTAGGAGATGGAAATTTTATATTTAACCAGAAATATATCCTTCCTCTTGTTCATCACTAAGCCTGGTCTATACAGTGGAGACCTTAGCCAATATCTCCCAGTTTGGCATAGTGGGGCACTGTGAACCAGGCTGAGGAGAAGGCTGTAGTGAGCCTGGCAGGTCCATCTTAAATGACTGCATGTGAGCTCCTATTCTACATGAATCTACCAGGGAAGATCACTGTGATTTTTTTTCTCTGTCTTTTTTTTTTTTAATGAAAGTTTATACAAGGAAAGCCTGGCTGAAAAGAAGACATATTAAGGCACTCATGATGTTTGTAGCCACTAATGTGGCTGTGCATAAAGCACTTGGTGTTTTTCAAGAAAAGAAGAAAAAAAGTCCTTCTGATATGCAGTGTAATCTCCCTGAAATCCCTTAATTGAATCTTCTAAAGTCCTGAAGAGATAGTGAGGGAGAAAGAGAGAGAAAAGAGATACAGAGAGATTAAAGCAGCTTTTCTAGTTAGTCCAAGAGTGACTGAGTCTCCTTCTATATCTCTTTCTTCATCTATTCAAGGCCTCATTCACTTCCCATGTGCCTCCCACTGACAGTATTGCTGCTCAAGCACACTATGCATGAATTGCCATAATGTTTTATTTTGTTATAATTGGTTTCTTTAAACCAAGGCTTTGACACCCACTGTCTCATGCCATTACCAAGGGCATTCTGACCTGCCTTCATGTAAATTGCAGCATCCAAAAGACAGGGGTTTTTTTTCCCTTTCTTCCCAATAGACAAGTAACATCTGTGTGAATTCACATTATTTCCTAATAGACAAAAATTGAACTTAAATGCAGTGTACATCAAGATAATAAATGACTCTTGTTAGAGGAAGTTACTGAATAGAGCTCACTGAAGTACTCTCTATTCTCTCAGCGTGACATCTTTCTTTAGGGCAAACACTCTGAATGTTGTTTTTATAAGGAGGCGTTATAACAAATGTGCCTATAGTGTGGATGTAGTTCAGTGGGATGGAGAGCACTGTGCTGTTAGAGCTAGGATCTTTGTACACCAATCCTATGTTGCTATTCATTACACCAGAGCAGAGTTATGCAGTGGGGATGTTGGTTTTGCATAGGCAGAAATAACACACTTTCTATGCATAGCTGGCTTTGGACAGGGGTCAACTTTCAGGGGGAAAAAACAACAGGCTTATGCCTGATACAAACCCTCTAATCTGCTAGGCAGGCATCTTCTTCAAACTCAGCAGACATTTCTGAGAGACTGTCTGGAGGAAAAATGACAGGTAGTGGGGGTAGTAGACAGAACTATTTAGACTGGCTTAGCAGCTGGAAGCCATTAGAATTTAGCCAGGTTTCCTCCTTAAAGAAGACTTTAAATAATTAAATTAGCAGCAGTCCTAGGGAAGTAAACAATCTGAAAACTTCCGTTTCCCTGACCTACCCTCCAGACTTAGGTCACTGGAGTGTCTGATAAGCTGCAGACCTCTGGAGGGAGATACAGCTTGTGAAGACCTGGAGCTTTGGTGTTTGTAAACTTAGCCAGCCCTCTTGCACATTCTTGAGCCTGCTGCACTCTAACCCTTTCCTGGCCTTTGACTCTGCAGCAGTTTAAGTCCTGGTGGGACAGGTACAAGCAGAAGATTAACTGGTATGAAGAAAGAAAGGGTGAAGCAGCAGTACCATCTACAGATGTAGAATTGCCCAGAATAAGGAAGGTCTCCTGCAACTTCACGAGCTGCATGCTGTCCATGAATAGGTCAGGACTGTGTTGCTGGAAGTGGGCTCAGGCTGGTGCAGAAGGGAGCCAGAAGGTTGATGAACTTTATAGTTAGCCCAGCTACACACCCAAGCCAGCCCAAAAGGCCAGTGGGACCCTGTGAAGCCTTCATCATCTGCTGTTTTCTGCCCACTCTCAGAGACTCCTCTCCCTTCCATGAATGTGCAGCTTGTTTCCTTTTGATTACCAAACACATTAAGATTTTGGGGTAGAGATCATAAGGAAACAAAGCTTTAACAGACACAGCCCTTCTCCTGTGTGAAACATAGACTGCATCTGAGACATGGTCTTTGAGAAGAAGGACAAAATGTCACAGAAATAATTAAAATTTCAGACACCTTTCTATCTCCAGACTCATTAAGAAGCCCTTTAATGTCACATTTTGTTTCCAAGGCCAAAGTAATTTATGGTGCAGTTGTGGATCCATTGTATTTTCACAAAGCCATTTCAGTAGAGAGTTACTACTGACTCAGCTGACTACATAGATACACTTGCATTGAGCAAAAGTGTTCTGTTGCAAGAGGGGAAAATGCTTCAGATATGTTACCAGACAAGATGCATGTCCCTCATAAATATTATCAGAGGAGGTTTGTGTCAATCTATAGCTGAGATGTGGTGACATCATTCCCAAAAACTTATATGAACCCTCTATGAAACTTACACAAAACCCCACGCTGCTCACAATTTTCTGCTCACAGGTGTTAATTCTTCTGCTTACAACCATCTCTACTGTAACTTTGGCTGATTTAATTCAGATAAAAATTATTTTTCTCAGGGAACCCCAGATACTTTGATATTGGTCAGTACCAGATATTTATGTCAGAAGAATATGCTGTAGCTCCAAGCAACACATCAGGAGGACAGTACCAGAGTGTCACACCTTCAGAGGAGTATTTCAGTCTGGGAATGGACTGGGCACCAGCAAGGCCTGCAAAAAAAAAAAAAAAAAAAAA
>VZRX01012606.1:149900-254254 GCA_013398075.1 Notiomystis cincta
AGCTGCTGGTTAACAGAATTCATCCTTGTCCCGGAACTAATCATAAAGCTGCATATAATAAGACGATATAAAAATATTTATAATAAGAATATATATATATATATGAAGAAATAGCTTCTGTATTTTCTTTATAATTTGGTTGACTAGCAGCAAAAGTAAGAGAAGTAGCAAGATTCATGTGGAGAATTTTACTGATATCCTGGTCTCCCCATGAGAGCAACTCACAGCTTTGGTCATGGTGAGCCACTGGGGTCAGTGCCAAATCTGACCCCAGCTGGGATGTGAGCTCATATCATTATTTCCTATCCTTGCTGTGGCTCAAAAACAGTACTTTTATTGTGTTGGCGAGGCAGAAATGGAGGTAAATAATATCTGCCACCCCAGCGGATACAAGACCTGGAATCATTTTTGCATACAGCTGTCACACACACAGAAAGAAAAGAGAAAGGCTGTGTGGCTGGAAAGCAGGAGATCAAGAAGGAGAATCAATCATTGCACTAAAGCACTACAACTCGTTTCTTTGTAGATGTCTCATAGTGCAGTAAATTCATTCTGCAGCCACTTCCCAGAACGAGCTCCACAGGAAGCTAGAAAAACATCAACTCACCATGTACTCAAAGACAAATGTTAGTGTCTCTTTGGTCTGGAAAATGTCATGAAGCAGTACAATGTTGGCATGTTTCAAACACTTGAGAAGAGAAGCTGAGAAAACACAAAAGGAAGATCAACTTTACTGCTGCTGGAAATGGAAGGAGATCGTGCACAAAACAAGGCAGCAAAAATTAAAAACTGGGGAGTAATAGTCCAGACTTCTGCAGTTCTGTAAGAAGTTGCAGCTACTGAGTCTGAAGGAGGATGGAACAGCTCCACGGAGAAGCAAGAATCAGAGCTCCAGGCTTGGCAGGAACCCATCTGTCTCTCAGAGGTGGGATCTTGCCTTTGTCAGAAACAGCAGTTCAAAGTTCCCAGGTGTCAACTTATAAGTTGAGGAGGAGTAATTTCTTCAAGGCAAGTGCTGAGAGGCAGGACCTGGGAGCTCCCAGAGCCAGAATGCAGCAGCTCCCACGTGTCACTGAGCTTCTCATCCTTCTCCCATCCACCTCCTGGTGTGTGCCTTCAGCATGGCCCTTATGAGAGATTTCTGGGAAAAGCTGAGTTTTTCCCAGTTTCCAGCTTTACAACAACACAGCCAAAATCTGCAGAAAGAAATCACTGTAGATATAAGCTAAATTCTGAGTTTAGTTCTGTGCATATTGCTTACTGTCTCTGTTAAAATCTCTAAAAACACAGATGATGAAGTTACTGAGTGAATAGTAACTTGTTTGTATTTATAAAACTTTGGCAAAACTTTCTTTCAGCCTAACTATCCAAAAGCATTATTGCAACTGTGTGGCCCTGGTCCTTAGGTCCTGACATGCCTTTGCCAAGCCTCGGCACACCTAAGGGCGCTGATGGAGAGGGCAGCACATGGAAGAGTCTCTGGCCCCATGTAGATCATAGAGCACTGACTTATGCTAAGACAAAAGTTGCAGCCTTCTGAGCCTTTTGGCCGTGCATTGTGTTTATGTTAGAGCAGGCTCCAGCCAGCACTCTCCTGAAAGGAGCTTCTCAGCAGAAACTCTTCATGGGGGAAGAGCGTACACAGCTTAATCATTTGCTACCTTAGGTGTGAGCCAACACTGCAGTAACTCTGTACAGAGGAGGGATGTGGGGAAAAGATGAAGCTGGGATTACTTTGCCTGTAGGTCAATTGCACAACTGAGGAATCTGACCCAGCTGTTCACAGACAGTGAACACAAACTGCGCAGACAGAAGCCCCAAAGCCCAAAAAAACCAGATGTCCCTGACTCAAGATTCTGCTTCTGACATTGCAGAATAGCCTCAGAGCTGTTCCGGACCCACTTTTTTCTGCTGATTAAAACTAAATTAGTTTACTGTCAGACCACACAGTCCTACAAATTTCATTCACACAAGGCATGGGCGTACAATCTTGTTTCAGCTGAATTAGCTGAAGCACACAATACAGAGCGTGGGCCAGCTGTGGGAGGCAGAGTTTTGGTCACAATTAAAAGCTGCCTTTTTGTTTTTCAAACAATTTGAAAAAGATGTTTGAAGAGTTTCATGCTGGCAAAGCAAATTTATGCCGGATTAGCACTTTGCCTTTTGCGACCATAACGATTTCACCTGGTTCTAAAAGCCCTACTGCCAGAGTTACACTGCACGACACAGCTGTGGCCCAAGCCTGTGGCACTGCTGAGACTATCGAGCAGTAAGGGATCCCTGATCCAGCACAACTACCGGAAACAGCAGATTGCATACAAAGGAGCGCAGGAGACTAGAGTGTTGCAAAGTAGTTCTTGCACAGGGCTTGGTGTTGCCCCAGCTAACCTGTCTCTGCTACTGCTGCTAGTCCACCTAGCTACCACCAGTGTGTTCCCAGTGCACAGCAGTAGGTCCATCCACACTGCACCTAATTGCCTAGGAACCTAGTAAAGGTACTCTGCCTAGGGCCCGTCTGCTACAGAACAGGATAACCTGACACTGTGACACCACAAAAACTCCGTATCACCGGAGCTATTGCTCCAGAGGAGCAGCACAGAGGGCCCCCAGTAAAATGGAGGATTCAGCCCCGTGCCTCAATCAGGCTTCTGGGAACTGCTCCTCACTTTGTTGCTCCTACAACCCCCTGCTGGGGTGTCAGGTGCTACTGCCAGAACCGAGCTTTCAACGCATTTTGTCTCCGCGGGGCTTCCTGGGGTGAAGCGTCTCTTTGTCAGGGGAGCGCATTCTTCAGGGGAGCGGAGAATGCGCCGCGTTAATAAAGCTGGGGCTTTGTTTTTGCTACCGACTTACATTGTAAATTTGAGGTGTCAGATGCTGCAAAGCTCAGCAGTACACAAAAGACTTATTTAAAGCAGACCCTTCATAGGATCACCCTTGTTTTCTCCCAAAATGAATGAAGTTAAGACTCTCAGCCTGTCCAGCAGAGCATATTAAAGGGGTGCTGATCTTTAGCGCATCATTAGTTCGATGTAGATAAAGCTTTTAAGGCTTATTTTACTGGTGGGCAACAAGTATAAATGCAGAGCAAAAGCACCACAGCAAATGAGTGTGTAGGAAACTGTAACACAAGCCATTCTTTAAACAGGTAAATTTAGGTATTTCTCTGCTTTCACACAGAATTGGACTAAGGACTTTGTAAACTTTCTTGTCTTAATTACAGTTATAAACCTGGAGTGGATTCAGTGACCTCTCTCCTAATTCTGAGTTGACTGCTATGAGAGTCCTTCTGTGCTAGTGCTGCTCTGTGAAAGCTGGCACATCTGGTCCCTGACTTTCCATCCCCATGACAAGATTAACCCCAGTTTAACAAGTGCAGTAAGAAGTAAAAAAACCCCATACGTGTGTTGCCTTACATTGACAGTTTTCACTAATACCATAAAACAGACTGGCACAGCGGTTGCATATTTCTGTGTATGGAAGAAACCACATTATGGTCTTCTTGGGATTGTACAGTAGATGAAAATACAAGCCTCAGTCAAGCAAGCTTGTGAACTTAGTCTGCAGGGAAATGTAAATACATTCAGCCAAAACCAAGCACTTGCGCAAAAGCATTTCTTTGTCCAAGAAATTCAGAAAGGTGCAGACATTTTGCCCAGTGCTCTACAAAGTCGACTGGTAAGAATTTCTCACTGGGCTGAAATGGCAGATGTTATTAAACATCAGTTTTATTGAAAGTATCTCTCTTCAGGCTGGGATCTGTGATGCTCCAGTTACCAGCCAGGAAAGTGTCACTTGTAGTAACAAGTCCACCACTGCCCAGTGGAGCTGTGGCAAAAGCTGTGTGGTTCCTAGAGGGAGTGAGAAAGCCACTATGAAGGAGGTAGCAAGCAGAAGGTGCAAGAGGGCCCTGACTCTGCTAGAAAGAACATGCTCAGGCTGCAGCTGGCACTTTCCTTATCACAGGCATGGATTCATCTGTCACAAGTGCATACCAGAGGTTCCTCCTGTCCATCACATGCCTATCCAGCCCAGCACGAAGACCTCCTCCATGAGAGGGTAAGGAAAGCGAGAGTTTTGGCAGAAGGACAGCCAGCACATTGAATAAGCAAGAAAGGGCTGAGGGAGACATCACTGAGCTCTTTCAGCTTAAAACAAATGCTCTTCAAGAGTGATGTTCCTCATGTCTTACCTTCCCGAATGGCTGTAAAGGGCACTCCCTCCTCTGACTGCAGCTCGATCACTTTCAGGGCCACCAACTGGCTGTTGACCCTGTCAGGTCACAGCAGGGAGGTCACATGAAGTATCTCAGTGCTTGGCATGGTAACATTAACAGACTCCCAAGCAAACACCCAAGCAAAATTTCTAGGGCTTGCTGACCCACTCAGGCCAAGCTTGGGAGGGAATTACAAATCTCCTCCATCTTGTGGTCATTAGGGTTCATTAGTGAGCTGGGAGCCAGCCCACCTGTCCGGGTATTGCTAGAGCATGGCTTTGAGCAGTGGTCCCATTCCACCCTCTCACAGCTTTCCTGACCCTGTGTGATGGCAGCGTGACCTCATGCTCAATTTTTCAATCATGCAGAGATCCCTCACTTCAAGGAAAAGTTTTGCTCCCTCCCTGGTTCAGCCAGACAATCTCCTGGTACACTGCTGTGGATCAAAGAGTCTTTGTGGTGCCTCCTTGGCTGTAGTGAAGGAGTTCCCTGAAAAATTGGGATGGGGTTTGCAAATATCCTGGTTAAAGGCAAAACTGGACTTTTAATTTGCCTTTATCTCCCCTAAGAGGTGTTCTCAGCAAGCACTGGGAAGGTAGTATTGCTCACCTGCTGATCCCCTTGTACACAGTTGCACAGGATCCTTCACACAGCTTCTCTAGATGTACATAGGATGTGGCAGCTCCAAATGGGATGCCTTGTCTCTGCTTCATGAAGAAACTGGTATGTGTTTTAGATTGCTGGGTAGAACAAGAAGCTACTAGCAGATCATTCAATAATTAAGTACTGATTCATGGCTGGAATAACCATAGGATAAAATATCTCCTGTCTGGCTCTGTGGATGCTGCACCTCCCCCATTTGAACCTCTCCACAACACCTGCTCCTGGAAAGAATCAGTGTAACTCCAAGGTTTCTGTGTCCTGTACCTCCAGCTCTGGAGGGTGTGGAGCTCCAGGGGCTGCAGAGAGGGTACAGAAAGGGATGCTGTGGTTACATCTAACAGCTGGCATAGGAAAAGGGGACAAACTGTGTCACTGGCAAACTACCAATCTACTGAAGAGTTTCTTTTCTTTCTCCTCAACTGTGATGTCTTTGAGCAAGGTATATCATTTTCATCTCTCTCTCTACCAGCCATAGATCTCCAGCACTGTCTGTCAGGGGAGCAACTGTCTGTGTGTTCCTGTGCTGGTAAATGGTAGCACTCAGAAACACACAAAGATAAAGCTGCCTTAACTGCAGAGGGTACTTCTGCCAGCATCACTCTAAATGCATGTTATTCCCCCTTACCCTTCATTTATTTGTCTCTAAATAACCTGCTAGGGCAGGGACCAAGAACCAATTGCAGAAGTGAAATGTCAGGAAGTTTACATTTATGCATTCTTCTCCCCCTTAATCCTTCATCTCTCACCTCCTTCCTCACCACTGTATAATTTACATAGCCAGTTAATTTGGCCCATACAGCATAACAGTGCTGTACACCACACAACTACAAAAAGGTAGCAATGAATGGCAAGCAGGCTGCAAGCTCCTCCTGAGCAGCTACATTGAATGGATTATAATTTGACAACACAGGATTTGCAATCTGTGGCATGCTGCCTCCTCCAGAACTGCAGGTTGTTGGCTGCCTCCCTGTTTTACAATCCCTCATTGGCATAGAACTCTTCTCTCCCTGCTCATCACATCAAAGGCACTCATTGTCATCTAAGGTACAGATTCCTCTTTCAGTAGCTTCACAAGCCTGAAGCTGCAAAGTTTGATGCTGTCTGGTTAGAAGCTCCCACAAGTGGAAGCACCCAGCTTAGCCTATCTCAATGCAGAAGTATCACAATGTGATATTAAATACCTCTGCTGTAGTCACTGCTTCCATGTGCTGAAGGCCCTGGATTTGTTGGGAGCCCCTTCTCTCTGAACAGCAGCTGCAGCATCCTGGTCTGACAGCACTTACACACAGCATGTCTCCCATGTTGTCCTCTTTAAATTTAACTGTATCCCTTTTTTTCTCCTTTGCTCCACCTCATCCCCCTGTATCTGTAATAACAGCTTGTATGACTTGCATGAGGTCTCTGCCTCAAGAAGTCTTGTGATTTCTGCAGTTTTCCTTTGAAAATCCAAAGGCACCCCTGGAGTAGCTCCGTTGATTTCAGTTCTTTTGGCACACGCCCTCCAAAAACAGCCAACATTTTTCATCCCTGAAAAGTTGGAGAATTAATGAATCCAAACTTTCTGCTTGTACACATTTCTTTCAGTTAAGGAACTCTCAGTGTAGCAAGTTGGATAATGAAGGGATAGGCTTCACCCAGGAACAGGCTTTGACTTCCGCCCCTGCCTACAGCAGTTCCAGGCTTCGGACGTGAGGAGCCTCGAGGCTCTAAGCTGAGTTTTCTGAGCAGTGTGGCTGAGCTGTGCCTTCTGCAGAGCTGCACATTGACTGTCCTTGCTCTGGGGCCCTGTGTGTCCCTGCTGGATCCTGTGTCTACGGGATGTGATGGGTTGTAGCCGGCAGAAAACAGCCCTGTCCGTGTGTCAGAATGACCAGAGGAAACTGATCGATCCTGCCCACGGCAGAGCAGGGAAACACAGTGGATTTACCCTGGA
The DNA here is from genome assembly GCA_013398075.1 of Notiomystis cincta. Lineage (NCBI taxonomy): Eukaryota > Metazoa > Chordata > Aves > Passeriformes > Notiomystidae > Notiomystis > Notiomystis cincta. The sequence continues at coordinate 156,713 of VZRX01012606.1, forward strand.
TGTGGACAGGCAAAAGTCCCCTTCTTTCGGTCCTGCATGAGCAGGACTCACTTTGCAGCTTCCCAGGACTCACACCCAACCCACACAAAGAAAATGCCAACAAGGGCTGAGGGAGCAGACATCATCCTGGGGTACTTTTATACTGACCCATTGAGTCCTTCAGTTTTCATTTGAATGCATCATGTGAAATCTTCCCTTTGCTTCACTGTTTTGATGTCTAAGAATAATGCTCTTTCCTTGAGCAAAACAATTTCTTTAAAGCAAAAATGTCCTGGGAAGGCAGGAACAATTTCTGTGTCTTGCTGCAACCAAACCACTCAGCCTTTGCATGGCAAGGAGGAGCTAACACATACCAGGAAGACTTCATTTCCTTTACATGACTTTATTTTGCACTCCCATTAGCCATAATTTGCTAAATAACTATGGTCTTCTCTTTATTTTCCAGCTCTTCCTTGAGCCATCAGGAAACAGCAGTAATTTAGAAGAAAGCATGGTTATAGCTGGTGGTTGTTGTCATTGAAAAAAACCCAATGGAGTAATCATTCCAGCTAGTGGAGGAAACACTCTAATCGAAGTGTTGAATAGCTATCCTTAGAAAATGTAATTTATAAAGGAGAGCCTATACTTGTCTTTGGACCCTAGGATTTTAAATGAAGGCTTCAGGCAATGTAAGGAATAGTCGACTAAGAGGTGACGTAACATTAAAAGTACATTTTACAAAACTTGTTCAAATAGAAACACATGTATATACCCATACAGGGACACGTGTGTGTGTATATAGTGTGTATACACACATCCAAGTGTGTAGGTATATATAGGTGTGTGTACATATCTGTATATACAGATAGACATTGTGTATATATACACAGTAGGATTAGATACATATTGTGTGTGTGTATATACACGTATTGCTGTATTCAGAACTTTAATGCTCTCTGTGAGATCTGTGCATGCAGAAGAACACTCGAACGCGAGCGCACCTGCGAGCTCACCCACCCACAGGGTGGCAGCTCTGCTCAGGCCGGGCCGCTCCGCAGGGGGAGCTCGGCGCTCGGCTGAGGAGGCCCTGGCGCCGGCTCGCTGCCCGGTACAGCGGCAGCTGCCGGGAGGGTTTGGGGCCGGGAGGGGCGCGGTGGGCGCTGCTCTGGCACCGGCACCGGCACCGGCACCGCCTGGGCCCTGCCCGGGCTCCGCATTCGCGCCTCGAGCGTCTCCCGATGCGCGCCCGGGCGTCGCTCCCGTCTCTGCCTGTTTTGTCCCGGGCNGAGCCGCGCTCCCCGCGCCGCCCGCGCGGCACCGGGGACGCGGGACAGGCCCTGCGCCGCTCCCGGGCACCTGGGGAGACGCTGAAGAGCGGCTCCGACAGACCCCGGTCGTCCAGGTCCAACCGCGCTCTGCCGGGCTGGTACAGCGGAGATACGGCGGAGCATTTCTGTAAGGTCTGAAAGGTCTCCTCTCTCCTGGTGGGAAGAGACCTCCGAACTACACCTGACGTGCCTTTCTTCTCCTCCCGCTGGCGTTTAAAGTCCTGTCCCTTTAACTGAGCTGCCTGTTCAGGGGTAGATGCAGCTCGGCTCGTGGGCTGTACTGACTGAAGTACTGCGGCGGCTGCAGTGTCCTGTGCGGGTGACACCGTGTTGTGGCTGCCACAGGCTGCCTCCTGTGGAACGAAGGGATTTCGGTGAGGCACCGGGAGCAACCGGAGCGGTCGTAGATGATCTGTAGTTAATCACTGCCGTGGTAGGGTAGCAGCTTGTGTAAACTAGCTATACTTAGCATCTTCAGTTTCTTTAGAGTGAACTGTCTTCACAAGAGGAAGCACCTGAGAATGTGCTAAACTAAGGTGTAATTTCAAAAGAAAAAGAGGCAGAAGGACATTCAGAATTTTTTGAGTCTCATGCAGGTGTGGTAAATTTGAAATTATTAATTGCATGCTGTAGCAGATAATTTTCAGGTGTGTTGGGTTTTTTCCCCCGACTTCTTTACTGCTGTCCCGCATTCACTGGAAGTGGCATTAAAAGCTTTGCACCCTCATCCAGAGGGATCACTGCTGTCTTTCAGTAGCCAGATGTTTTGTTTTGTTCTGAGCAGGTCTTAATCACACAATGTTAAAAGCAGTGGTTAGTGCTGACCAAAACACAAGGGTTCCTTGAATTGGTCACGCTAAATTTTGTGTAAGCCACAGTTGGCAACAGTAAATTATGTGTGTAGACCAAACTGGTGCTGACAACTCTGTTTTGAATGAGGAAGCTTGGAGATCACCTCTTCAGAACCTGAGTAGGTAATTCTCTATAGCAAACATGCAGTCTTGGTCCTGCAAGTTATTGCTAAATGTGATGCAACAAATTTATTAAAAATGTGTTTGGAAATATGTAAGTAAAAACATGTATGAAAGCTGTAGAAATATTTGCAGTGTTTATTGACATAGCAGGTAAATAAACAGATGAGTCTCATGGCAGTTCTAGTGTTTCTGAAAGCCAGGGGCAAGCATACCTGCTGTTGCTGTTCAGCATTGAATGTAAGGTTACCTTCATACCTGTAGTGCTCACTTAAAAGTGGCCAGCAAAGAGCACAGTCCGTGATAATGAGAGGAATGTTTGCTCCACATCATTCCCAGCCATGGCTGTTGTGGTGTGGTTTGATTTCTGGAGAATTAGCCTTTAATTCTGTAAGTGGAGAGGATGACATCAGTGTCATGCCAGTGACCATCTGTCTGTAGCACAAATCCATTTCTTAATTGGCACTCCTTGCTGCTTTCCCCTTGCAGTGTTGAGACAAAAATGTAGACGGTAAAAGTATGGCAGTGAAGGTGCTGGTATCACACTGAGCTTCCATGCAGGGGTGTTGTTTTGTGCCTGGCTGTTCACCTCCGTGACTGCTAAATCTAGTAACAATTCAGGTAATCTTCGTGGAAAGGAAATAATGTATATGTAATGTGAGAATAAGAAACGAAAATTACATGTTTCTGTTGGGAGGAAGAAACTTTTCCTTGGAATTACTTTACTTAGTTTGTAGCTGTGGCAAAGCAACTTGTATTTTGCATTAGCTATGAAGTGGGAATGCTGTTGTGCTGTCCTAGGAGTGAAGGAAAACCTGAACTGAAGTTGAATATGATTTCAAAATGTCTTAAAGATGTCTCATCTGTGGAAAGAAAACAGTTTGACTCTCGTTTTCCCTTACATGCATAAATGCTTGGTAATGCAACCCTAGATGTGAACTTGTGTAAAGAAAAGAAAATCTATCACTGCTATCGTATCATGCTCTTAGTTTCTAGTTTGCCACTGTTGCAGCTTTCTTACTTATATAGATACTTGTTCAGTTTTGCCTTGAAGGGAGGACTTGCAAAACAGCTAATCAGATGCCTGGCTTTAACTTTGTTTTGTTACAATCAGAAGGTTTTATGACAATTGCAATAAATTTTTTTTGCAGTTGAGGCTCATGAAAAGGAAAAAAATTCTTTGAGTTTTAAAAAAAGTCCATAAATTCCAGAAGTCAAGAATTTTAAGCCTCAGTTCCTTAACCTTCAATAACTATATGCAATGTAAATGGTGTATTTGTTGATACTCCAATTACTCTATCAAAACTTTCATTTCTGCTTTTATCTCTGATTCAGTGATCCACTGGATCTTTTTATTTGTAACTAGAGTCCTTCACAAAGAGGAAATGCCAGCATTTTCAAGAGAATGAATTGTAGGGTTAGGTGGTTTTGAGTAGGATAAAGAAAACCCTAAATGTACTTACTCTGAGCAAGAACACACCAGGAAGTTAAGGTTCCAGACATGAGCTTACATTTTCCTTTGATGTTTCATCAACACCTCTGCTACTGAAGCATTGTGTGACAGTTTCCTTACATTTGTGAGACTTCCTTTGTTAATATTTTAAAAGTTAACTTTTACAGTTGTAAGTGGTTCTTTTCTTTTGTAGTTGAGGAAGGAGAGACTGTCTTGAAAGCAGAATCTTTCTCATGACAAGTGTGTCTTTGTGTTCCTAGAAAGCATGCTGGGCTTGGGGTTGTTTTTAGGGCAGGGTGTATATGACTTACCACAATATTATATTATCAAATCTACCTTTTTGAGGTCTGTTCTTTGCCAGCTTGGAAGCCCAAATCACTCCTTTCAGTTTCTTGTATCTGAAAGACTGGAATTGTTTGGTATGCTGTGTTTTTTCTATTGGTGAAGGTTGGTAATTCATTATTCAGACCACTTCAGTGCGAGTGTTGGAGGTTTTGTTAGTTATTTTAATTATTTATCAACTTGATGATTACTGCTTCCAAGTGTGCATTGAAACTTCTGTATGAGAGTTACAGGTCTGCATATATTCTCTTGTATTCAAGACTGGACATATTTATTTCTGATTTCTGTATGCAAAAGTTTCAGACTACTTATTCTGGTATATATAAATATGTACATATACTAACTAATTTATTTTCTGATTTTGCTACAGTGGATATCAGACAGCAGCTATACTAAAGCAACAGGTCTAATGCATTTATATATAAAACTTTGAATTAATATGATTGTACACATGCATTAATATAACTAAAATTTGTAACACTTCGTATAATAAGGCAATAGAGAAATCACAATTCTTTTAATATTAAAAACAGAGCCAAACAGATCATAAGAAACAAATATTAACTGCAGCTTTGTTTTATTCCAAGAAAAGTAATACAAAGGTATCTTCATGAGGATGGAAAAATGTGAGGGTGAACTTGGAAAATTCAAAGCCTGAAAGGATTAAATTGCAGCTCGAGCATCTACTTTTTTCTCCTTGCCTTCCATGGTTGTCTTTTATCTCCATAGGCACTCTGCTGCCAGTTTGCATGAAGAAATGTTTTGAACTCTTACTGGGCTTTCTGCATTTCTGCCCAGGCAGAACTGCACCTTCTGATGGTGATGTGTGCTTTGGTTCAGGAACACAGTTATGAATTCAGCTCCTGGTCATCTTCTGCTCATGCTGATCTGTTCACCTTAAATTTCTGTCTTATGGCTGAAAATGAATCAATTTGAAGTTTCTTGAGTGGTATAATGAGAATTGTATGGAGAGATTGATGTAAATTTCAGCCTTTGAACGAGATTTTGTTCATTCTGTCCTTACCCACAGACCCACTGTGAGATGGGTAGGTAGGACAGGTCTGGCTGTTTAGCCTCTGTCTGCCAACTCAGTGTGAGTGAACCAAATACAAATACTTGAACCGTCCTAGGGGCGTGGAAGTGTTTGTTTATTTAATGCAGGAGCTAAACCTTTGGGGTTTTGTTGGGTTTTGTTCTTGTTATTGTTTTATGTTGTGATTAAATAGCTGGGTTTTATGTTTTTCAGTTTGGGAAAATTCTATTGTTCCTTTTGAAAGAGGAACAATTTGGTGGTGATGGAGTGCTGCCACTGACAGATGGACTCACAGGAAAGAAGGTGAGAATGAGCAGCTAGGTGAAACCACAGCAGCTCCCTGAAATAGGCCAGCTCATGGTCATCCTGGAAAATCAAGTGATATCAGCGTACTCTTTATGTAACTTGTACTAAAATTTACACTGAAGAGACAATTATTAACTTAGCTTCAGTTGTCTGGAACACTGAAGTTGCTACAACAGCAACTTCTTTTTTAGGCTGATCTTTGTAATTTGTGGAGCCATAGCCACAGGCTACAAACTTGAAAGTAACATTCCTAAGTGAACAGTAAATCCTGTCTGGTACCTGCACCTGTGAATTTTGATTCTGGATCAGTAGCCCTGCAGTAGACTATTCTTCTATTCCTTTCTTGCACTGAGGTACTTGATAGAGGTCAGACGTTTTTGTAATAAATTCTGTTATGTGAATGTCTGAATTTGTCTTACACTGTTTTCTGAAAACTTATTAGATAGATAAAAATGCAAATACCAGGCTTTGAACTGATTTTAATACAGAGTATGTTGATGAAAACTCTCAACGTTATCGTTTTGTGTTCTTTGGAGTGCTTTGTCTCTCTGTGTAAAATCTGTATTTTTCTCTTAGGTGAAATGTCCTTACATTGATATTGAATTTTAAAGCTTTTCTTTTTTTTTTTTTGCATATATATTACTTTATTGGTTCCTTTTTAATTTGCTTCTGCTCTAAACACAAGTCCTATGCATTTGAAATGCAAGATGAACTCTGCATTTTAATTCTGTGTTTGCTTTATGGAATAAACTATTTACTTGAATTTGAGAAGAATTCTAGACTGTCACCTTGCAAAAAGTTTTTTCTTTTTTTTTTCTTTCTGTTTTGTAGAAAAATAAAGATATTTGGGATGGGCACAGGAGCTAAGGGAGATAATTTGATATCTTAGCTGTTCTTAACCTGAATGTTTCAGAGGCAGATTGTATAAAGATGATGTTGATCCTGTGCAACACCACAGTTAACAAATCCATAGGCTGCAGTCGTGCTGCTTGCATGGGCTTGTCTGCAGTGTGGTGTATCAGAATAGCTTTTTATGGGTTTGATACAGGTTTGGAGTACATTTTATTTCTTGTGCTTTTTCTTCTAGACAAAAACTGTCATTCCATCAAAGCTTTTCTTGCTGTCTTAATATATTTAATTTCACAAGTTCATGCCAAGCTTCAAGAACTAATTTATGCAGGGAGTGACCGACTTGGCTGTTGTCAAATAAGGAGCTAAACCTACTTTTATCTTTCTAGGTAGATAAGTCTAGTCTATATAAAGTTCTAAGGAAATTTAAGCATGTCTATCAATTTAACTTTTAAATGTAGTCTTAATTTAAGCCAGTCTGTACTGGTGCTTAAACAAACTTTTTGTTTTTAAATCAAGGGATTCAACAAATTGTTAAAACCGTGGGCTTGTCAGAATTCTGAGGAATTTCTTTGTGCTGAGTTGGAGGAGTTGCTGACTGAGCATTCAAGCCACAGTGTGTTGAAGTGTTAAGCCAGTTTTGGATAGTTCCAGTCACTCCTGCAAGCCCTGACATTTGCATACTATTTCAGGATGGTTTTTTTTTTCATGGATCAGTTGATTTGAATAACTGGCTCATTTGAATCTGAGAAACTCATTAAGAATTAAAAAAAAAGAAAAAAAATCAGTCAAAACCTCATTTTAATGTCTAAAGATAGAAGTGAAAGTGTATAAAGGGTGAGCTCTTACAGGTGTAATGTTTTAAGCACACTATTAATGGGAGCAATTGGTACATGGTAAAGTTTCTTTTTTAAAGAAAAAAGCAAATGGCTTCCAGTAGAAGACACTTGCTTTTCCATTTAAATAGCATTTAATTTACAATTTGATATTTAAATATGTTGGCTTGACAGTAAAACTAATTAAAATATGTTGGCTTTATGTCTGAACAACTAAGCCTTTCCTACATAGGCCTTGCTGAAACATGGAAGAGTTGATCCTGATTGTGTTCCAATTTCCTCCAATCTTTGTAGCTCAGAAGAGGCAGAAGGAGCCAAAGAGAGAGGCCTGGTCTATGTTTGGAAGGCTGGTTCCTGCTCTGTAACTCCAGAAAGGCTTCCAGGCCTCAGCAGAAAGACAGTGTTACAGGCAGCCCTTGGAATCCATCATGGGTTACTTCTAACAGAAGGTAATAAACACCTTAATTGTAATGACCTAGGGCAATAACAATCTTCAGGTATTGTCAAGTTGTTTTCTTTTAGAAGTGATACTAGATCTGTGTTTGGAAAGGTGAGGACTGTACTTTGTGCTCTTTATACACATTTCTGTGTCTTTAATATGTTCTTAAATTAGAAAGGACCAACAAAGACACTTAACCCTCTTGACTTGGACATAGTAGAATTTTTAGCAGAAAAGCTATTTATTTAATACAGCAGAAAATACAGCATTTATTTAATAACAGCAGAAAAGCTGTTATTTAATTTAACAGTACATGTATGCACAGGGTAACATTAATGTGAGGTGTAGAACTTAACAGCAACAGTTGCAGAGAGCCACCAGCAGCCTTCTTATATCAATAGGTGTAGTTTTGCTGAGCCTGGAGTAAGCTAGGAATTCATACCTGTTTGTCTGAAGCAGTCTTCAAATTTCTGTGTTGGTTTAACAATTGATTTTACACTCATGCTAGGATTTGTTTGTCTTTTTTCCCCTTCCCAGGTGGAGAGGTCTACAGTTTTGGCAAACTGCCCTGGAGATCAGGACCTGAGGAGCCGTGTGTTAACAGTCCTGTCTTAGAAAACACTTTGCTTGGACATCGTATCATTACAGTGGCGGCCGGCAGCTTCCATAATGGAGCCGTGACGGAGAGCGGTGTGGTGTTCATGTGGGGGGACAATTCCGCCGGGCAGTGCGCAGTTGCCGGTCAGCCGCGTGTGCCAGAGCCCCAGCTCGTCAGTATCTGTGATTCTGAAACCAGCCCTCTGTTATCAGTAAGGATTTTGCAGCTGGCATGTGGAGAGGAGCACACGCTGGCACTATCGCTGAGCAGGGAGATATGGGCTTGGGGGAGCGGCTGCCAGCTCGGGCTCATAACAACAACTTTCCCAGTGACAAAGCCCCAGAAAGTAGAGCACCTGGCAGGACGTGTTGTGCTCCAGATTGCTTGTGGAGCCTACCACAGCCTGGCTCTGGTACAGTGCCTCCCTGTGCAGGAAATGAAGCCTATCCCGGAGAGATGCAATCACTGCAGTCAGCCTCTCATCACCATGACAGACAAGGAAGATCATGTAATCATTTCAGATAGTCACTGCTGCCCGCTGGGTGTAGCACTCTCTGACAGCCAGCCAGAAAACCACGCTTTCTGTCCCTCCTCAGACACCCCTGAAGGCAAAAGTGTAACAGCTGGCCAGAGTGAGGACTGTCAGAAACCACGTGTGGAACAGCATAGGCTTGTTGGTTTAGAGTCTGATGGACCAGGAGGCCTTTCCAGCAGCGGTGGACGGGAAGATAGTGGAGTTTCTAGTTCAGGAAATACTCTCTTCTCCGAGAAAAAAGAAATGACAGAGTACTTGATGGGTTTGTCAGAGCACTCATTGAGTGAGAGCCTGAATAAAAACATCTGTGCAGAACTTGAACAGGTTGGTACTAGTTCATAATTTGCTATAATTTCTCTTGTGTATGTGACATTACTCTTTTTACAAATGAAAAACTTACTTTAATATGGCTATGGTATTTTTATAGTTTCCAAGTGGATTTTTTCACTGTGATGGTTCTCAGCTTTTAAAGAGAAGATTTTTTAGTCCTCTAGCATTGTTCAATTGTGAGCCTTCGTTGTGGGCAGCCTTGACAGTGCTTTAGTCTCTCCTCTTCATGGTCTGTGGTACCAGAACCACGTAAGCCAATTTCCATGCTCTGTTTCCTGATGTATGGCTTTCCATTTGTAGGGGACAGTAAGCTAGTACTCATCTGATTTACCTTTAAGTAAAGGTACCTGGAACAAATCCCTCACAGATCTAACTTCTCAATCAGTTAAAAATTCTGGATTGCAAATTGCTAAAAGCTTTGACCAAAAGATTTCTAATGTTAATAATGTAGGGATGGCATAAAGTCAAAAAAAGGGATGTGAGACATCTAAGTACTACTTTGTGTGGTGTGGAAGATGGTTCAACAACACTGTTTTGATGCTATAGCAGAACAGTCAAGTATTCATCTCTTAGTAAGCATCAGAAGATGCTTAGCATGAGGGTTCAAGAACTTTCATGGCTCTCTGACAAAATACTGTTTTCTGGTTTTTAGAGAGGAAAAAAAAGGAAATGTAATTAGGGGCAAAGGGAAAAAGATAGAATCCAAAAGTTACTAGACAGAAAACTAATCCAGAATCTTGCAGTGCAGTCTGGCAATCCTTACCTCACTACTGTCCTGTGAGGAAACCTGCTGCTCTGTGGCCTAATTTGCAAAATTGGCAGTGGAATTCTGAACATTTCTTTTGTCATTTAAAGTGTTGTGCAGACATAAATTTATTTTTTTAATAGTTGCAGTAAGACATTCTCCACAGTGGTTCTGGGAAATAAATTTCACAGTACCTGATAAATAATTGATTTTTGTTACTGCCTCTGATGGCAACAAAACCCCCATAGTTTTAAAGTCTGTCCAGTAACTTGGTAGTTCAGCAAGTTATACTTTCTTACTTTGAGGGAAAAGTACTTTAGAGAAATATTGTTGTGTAAATACATTTGTTCTTTCTTTTGCTTTTTGCTAATACAAATGCATTCTAGCAGTCGTGGGCTCCTCAGGCTCTTGCAAGAACTCCAGCATTGGGAAATGACTGAAACACGTAGTTCCATGCTCCCTTTCTCAACTCCTTGTTCCTGGAATATTTCCAGAGCACTGTTTTCCTTGCACAGTTTCAGGAATCAAGACTGGAATTGATTCACTGAATCTTCCACTATTGACATACATGTGAAGAGCAGAGATGAGGTCTAATGTAACGTTTCAGCGTTAGTAAAATCCTTCATTTCTCTTACACAAATCAGTTTTTCTTTCCTGTATTGTTAGGTGTGCCTTTTAGAAATAGGAATGAAGTAAATAGAACCAATCCCAATCCTTTAACCTAATCTTTAAAGAAGCTTAAGAAGTCAAAGATTGTTTTTATTTTGGCAGAATAAAATGAGCTGTAATACTTGTCATAATACCATTTTCCATTGTTTATTAGATGGGAAAATGGGACTTTGCTGTCTTTGTTTTAATATTCAAACTATTTGTCAGAGATCATTTTGTGCATTATTTCTTATTTGGTGGGTCAGGTGATTGCTATTACAGGTAATGGTGTGCTGGGACTAATAATTGCCTTCAGTCAGATGTCCCTAGTGTCACTTGATGATTATTAACTAAGCTTATCTGGATACAACAGTAGTGTAAAGGGACACAGCACAGACTGGTTTTAAGATAGGTCTTGCAAAATGAATCCATAAATTGCTGTTTTCCTTTTACCATACTAAAGAGAGAACTTGTCTCTGAAAATAGAGCATGCTCACTCATGCACTTTCATTGGTAGCAAAGAAGTTGGTAATAAGATTAAAATTATGTCCCTTTTTGTGTTTGTTTGCAAAAATCCTTTTTTTGTTGGTATTTAAAAACCCCAGACCTACAGTCTCTTATGGATGAGCTACAAGACAGGTGCAACAGAAAAAGCCAAGTCCATAGAAATGGTGCTTGGTCCAACTTTTAAAAAAATGATTCAGAGCAATAAATGGATGCCTAAGCATAAAAAAAGTGTAAAATTTATATTATATACAGTTAAAATACATATGTAATCTACAATAAACATTTGTAATAAACATAATACAGTGTTCAGTCCCACCCATGGTTTGAATAGTGAATGTGTATCATCATCCTGCTGTTCCCTGCTGTCTGCTCTGACAGTTTCCAATTTCCCTTTGGTTTCAGCCACCTCAAGAGGAACAACTCGGTGCTTGCATCCCTGGCCCTCCGGGTAGCGGCACATCCACCCTGAACAGCCTGGTGGCCTCGTGTGCCTCAGCGGTTGGGGTGAGAGTGGCTGCCACGTACGAGGCCGGAGCCTTGTCCCTGAAGAAAGTCATGAACTTTTATGGCACATCCTCGAGTGAGCCGGGAGCTCCGTCGGGCAGCAGGTCCCCGGGGCCAGAGGCTCTGAAAGACAGTCGAGAAGAGCAGGTCAGACTGGAATCCATGCAGGGGAAGAAGAGTTCCAGTTTAGTAGATATTAGAGAAGAGGAATCTGAAGGAGGGAGTCGAAGGCTTTCCCTGCCTGGCTTGTTGTCACAAGGTAAACAAGCATGCTGGGGAAAATACACGGGAAAACCTATAATAATATAGAGGTTTATAAGTGAAAAAAAACTAAACGTTTATTAAATACAAATCTAATGATCTATCAAAGGTGTTTATGAATTCTAAACTATATCTTCGGCCTTGAAAGCAGTGGAGAGAGTGAAGACTAGCAGGTACTGCAAGCTAAGAACACCAAAAACAGTGGGTTTACAAATGGTCTTTCTTGTTAAATTAAGCTAAAGAGAGCGCATTGGAGGAGTCATTTTGCCAAATGATACTAAGGTATCTTTCATGTTGGTTGTGCAGCAGATAAAAATCTGTGTGGCCTGTAATCCACACTGCACTGAGCAGGTTTTGAGCCAGGGACCTATAAGTTTTCCACTTCCCACTGCTGAACTTCAAAGTTAATGACCTTCTTCCCTCCCAGATTTTAGTGCTGTTAATTGCTCTGAACGTGTATATGGTTTAGTTCTATATTGATCTTGGATTTGAGGGAAGTTTCTACGAAGTATTGAAATGTTCCTTTCACTGCAAGGGTATATTTTCTTTCAAAATACTTTAATGTATAGTTTGTTTTTTGTTCATTTGCTTCATGTAACTGCAGGGTTCTCATATGTCTGGTGTCCTCTAGCTGAGAAAAACCACTGGACATCTATCTCTTTTTAGCATCTGTGTTACTTCTTTGTATCCATAACCTGTCTTACCTGTCAGCCATTGTTCTCAGGCGTGAATTAACACTACTTTAAGAAGTTTTGATCACTTAAGTAGTGCTGTTCTATGTAACACACAGTCTGATCACAGAGTGATTATCAATTTTTCTAATTCTTGGCCTCTGCTTAGTTTCCCCAAGGCTCTTACGGAAGGTAGGACGGGCAAAAATGAGGACTGTGGCTCTGACTCCAACCTACAGTGGTGAAGCTGATGCTCTTTTGCCCTCTCTAAGAACAGAGGTATGGAGCTGGGGGAAGGGCAAGGAAGGACAGCTAGGACATGGTGATGTTCTGCCAAGGTGAGATTTTTTTTCATGAGTGTTTTTTTTCATTCACTAGATTGCTAGAAAATTTTGAGTATTGAACTGTCCCAGCTTCTCAAATTTAAACATCTGCCATGCATTGTGTTCCTGTTCTTTTAAGTGTTGTGACCTAAGTTTCTCCAAGTAACATGTTTTATGCTCTATTGTTACCAAGCATCAATCAGTTATGACTTTCCCCCTTGTAATCAGTAACAGATTTGGTGATATTTTGACTTTGTCCAAATTGAGATGAGGTCTGTCATCAACTCTTGCCCTTCCTGACGATTTCGACTAAGCTGGTTTATTGCCAGAAGATTCCATATATCTTTGTTTTTTCTAATTTGTTTTGGGGAAGAAAATAAAACCTTGAGTGGTTTTGTGTTAAGAGTACCTCTGATAATATTTTTTCTTTTTCCTGCCTTCTACCCCTCTTTCCCTCACCTTATGGGTCCTGTGGATTGACAGGCTTCAGCCACTGTGTGTGAAAAGCCTTGATGGTAAGGAAGTGATTCACCTCTCTGCTGGTGGCCATCATTCCTTAGCACTCACTGCCAAATCCCAGGTACAAGTGATTGTTACCATTTATTGTTTCTCTGGCATAATTATCATGTTCAGTCTTTTCTAGTTTTCTGTTTCTTTTGCTTCTAAACTTTTGCTCCCATTTGCGGGAGGCAGCATGGAAGTAGTGTGGAATCTAAATTCTATTTCTGCCCAAGTTTTGCATGCATCATCAACATTATGTTTAAAGATTGCTGTGACTTGATTTGGTGCATTCCATTTCTGAATGTGAGAAGACAATCTGAGGATGTAGAAAGGCAGTGAAAATTAAGGAGATGCTTCTCGGCACACAAATCCTGTATCCTAGACTTGTGTGTGTTTGCGTACTTGATGTGTTTTACTACCACAGTTGAGTATGTTTCCATGTGTATAAATGTACATTCTGATGTCTAGCACTGCTTCTTGCAGGTGTATTCCTGGGGCAGTAATGTCTCTGGCCAGCTGGGTCACTTGAACTCCCCAACAACCGTCCCTCGTCTCGCAAAGGTACTTTGTTTTCTGTGTTTTTCTTCTTTCAGTTTAGGCTCTCTTCTTGTACAAGTGAGTGCAGAGATTTCTGAGAACGAAACTGTTTGTGGATCTGTGTGCTGTTTTAGTCATAGAGCCCTTGATTTTCTTTGGCTTATGCTGTGAAATGATCTTTAGATGGGCTTGTGAAAAATCTGCCCAAGGAATCCTTTACACAGACTTCCTCTGGTTTTTGACCACAGTCATGTTCTAAAACTGAGAAATGTGACTGGTTATCTCTTCTTACCAGATTTCACTTTTACCTTGTATTTGGTTTTTCTGATATTGATGTTCCAGTGTTAAAACTTCTAAATACTTCAGAACTCTTTTTTTATTCTAAGCAATTGTTTCTAGCATTTTTAGCTTGGCTGGATCACACCACATTTGTTGTTTGTTTCTGTATTTCCAGAACTTTGTAGAGTTTTGGCAGCAGGTTTTCTCTGTTTTGAACTTTTCATTACACTGAGTGAATAGCAAAATAACAGTTTTTGGGTTAGATCACAGCCTTTCCCATGTGTTTGTCTTAACGGAAAATGAGCTGCACAGTTTTCCTGCTTAGGCCTTATGCAAATTAATGTACAGCAGATTAATTCTATCAAGTTTATATAGATTTTCCAGTTAAATGGAGAGGGGAGAATAGTGTTCCAACTTCAATCAGGCTCATTTGATGACCATTTAAAAATAAAACTGATTTGTAACTGTGAGGCAAAAAAATCAGCCATTAGAAAGAAAACTGAAAAGAAAGAATTTTTAATATATGTGCAAGGAGTTTGTTATGAGACACTGAAGTTAAAGAATTGGCCAGTTATTGCAGTAGTTTATCTTGACAGGTGTGTTATATACATGTGTGACTAGGAGAGTTAAGTACTTTTCTCTCCTTCCAGCTTTGGGTGATGATTTTTAATGTCTCCCTCCTGAATTTTAGGTGTGCGGTGACGGTGTCTGGACTACAGCAGCAGGACTAGATTATTCCCTCTTCTTAGCAGATGAGAAAGACTTCCAGCCTGGATTATATTACTGTGGCCAGGAGACCTCAACAGAAAACAATTTGAATGAAAATAGCTGTATTAAGAGTCCAGTTTTGTTACTAGCCTGTAGTAAGGTGAGTGTTATTTCCTTTAAGTCAGTACAGATCATACTGGTGCTCTTAGGAAATAGCACAGTGCTGGTGGCACAATGAGCTTTAAGGGTGTCAAATGATTGGTTCCTAGTAGTCAATTGAGGAGCACAGTGGGTGGAGGGCAGAGGGGAGGCCTGATTAGTATTGTTCTATCCCCTGCCTGTTTCTTGGCCTTCCCTTCTGTTTGAGGGACAAGGAGGTGTTTCCAGTGTGTTTAATCCACCTCCTTCCATGTGTGCATGCTGCAGAGATGCACCCTTACACTGTGCTCTGTCTCACCAGTCTTTGTGTTCAGTCTTCACTGCTGTTGCTCTTCACTTGTCTCTCAGCTGGCTGAGGCTGTTGGCTGCTCTATTCTGTTATTCTGTTACTCCATTCCAATATTATGCCTCTCCTTTGAACTGGGCAGAAGGTCCCTGTGAGTTCTGCACCATCTCCTGCCCTACCTCTCCCTTTCACATGAGTGCAAAAGGGGATCTGAGCAAAAATGTGCTTTTGATGTTAATGGGAGACAGAAGGTGCCCCTACACAATTTTTTTCATGAAGCTGAATCTTGTATGTGCCTTGATGTTGGCATGAGGTAGGGGTGTGAACTCTGACTGCATGTCCTCTTCCAAGTTTGTGTACGGTTTCACACCGACACAAGTTTAAGGGCATGAAAAGGAGATGGTGAGGATAGAGAGTGTCTCTGCCTTAGCTCCTCTGGGTGTCACTGCTACTTCCCTAAACTGAGCAGAATAGAAGTTTGGGAAGTGTTTTGAGGAGGGCCAAAGGTTTAGGCACTGGGTCTGTGTCTGTGCATGCAGACGTACACCTGTATTCCTTCTGTAGGATAGTTGCTGGCTGTTCCCTTCTCTTCAAGGGTAACTGGTAGGCTCTTGCATATGAGAATTGGCCCATGGGTTGCTTGAATTCTTTGGCTCAGTGTTTCAAAGGAATCCTCTATTTAGCAACCAAGGAAATAAAAGTAGAGCTCAAACTCTGAAATACTCTATGGCATTGCGTGTGAACCAACATTAGTGAGGAATGACGGTGAATCAGTGGCACTTGTGCTGACCTTAGAGAAGAATTTTACTTTGAACTACTGTGGAAAGCAGATACCTACTGTTAGTAATATTGCTAGTATCAACAAGCTGGAGCCTTATCAATAAATTGATATATTCCAGGTCCAGAAAGGACCTGTTCAGAGCACAGTCATAATTCTAATAAAGGCTTGTTCTTCTCTCCTCATATTTAATAGGAGAAACAGCTGATGTAATGATGCTATTTAATAACATTGTTAATAAAAGCGTATTGCAGTTCTAAAGTGACTGAACTTAAGGTCTTAAACATGGAATGGTTGTATGAGCCACCTTAAAAGGTGGCTTATTTATTGTCTGTAGGCTCTATCAGAGTAGGAAAATGAACAGCAGTGGCTATAAATGTATCTTCAGCTTTTGTCATTCTTGTATTAAGCCAGTATTGAATGGGTTGTTTGTCACTGAAGGTCCTTAATGCTACTATCACTTAGTGCTCTTAAAAATATGTTTTATTTTCATTACTCTGTTTTTAAATTGGAGTTTAAAAAAATATTTAAGCTGCTGTTTTTTCTTTTCTCTTTTTCATCTTTCAGATAGGGTACATAAGCAATGTGATAGCTGGTGGTGACAACTGTCTGGCCTTAGTAGACAAAAACGTAATGGGATATATTGCCAGTGTTCATGAGTTGGCTGCTACTGAGAGAAGGTTTTATGTCAAATTGAGCGAGATCAAATCTCAGATTCTTAGACCGCTTTTAGGTTTAGGTAAGACCTTTTAATGTTTTCCTTGATATTGTTTCCCCTACATTCCACAACAAACTTGTGTTATGCAAAACATAAAAGTAATAATATATTTTCAAATTAAAGCTAAGGTCTTGCTTTCCCCCCTGTTTGGATGAAGAGGTGAAAGACATTGATGCATTTTGATAGCATGCATTCTGTTAGTATTTGCACTTTCCTGATGGTTTCAAATACCTTCATTATATGAACTATATTTAGTCTAAAACAGTTGAATTTCTGATTCTGTATAATGTAGCTATGAGGTGAAAGTGCCAATAAAACATCTAAACAGCACCATGTTGTGATTCTCTCTGTTAATGGGTGCTGCTTCTTCATAAGGTAAGCTAAATTGCTTTCTGGTCTGTTACAGATAATTTGGGCAATGCAAATACAATCCAGTTGTTGCAGGAAATGGCAAGCAGGTTCAGCAAGCTGTGCTATCTCATTGGTCAACATGGAGCTTCTTTAAGTAGCTTTCTTCATGGAGTAAAAGAAGCCAGGAGCTTGGCCATCCTGAAGCATTCCAGTCTCTTTTTGGATAGTTACACTGAGCAAGTATCCAATTCCCTCTCATCTTGAGTCTCTGCAGGCTTAATCTACTGACTGCAACAAGCCCTGAGTTAAGGGAAAGTAGGTCATAAGGAAAGCTATGTAACTGTTTTATTGTTGTGATTTTAAAATGTACAGAGTTTTACGCAAATGGATTCATTTTGTAGTGAGATGTATTTCCAGGTCTTCACCAGTGGAATACATGGACAGCAGGAGCTTCCCTTGTGTAAAACTCTGGGTACACACTCTTCTTTGGTTGCTGCCTATAAGCCTAAATATTAATTACTTATTAAGGATCTTGTAGTGTAATGTGATAGAATTACCATGCCCAGGCTGATAATTAAAGCTACCTGTGGGGGTTTGTTGTGGTTACAAAATGCTTTTTCAATAGTCATTAACTAAAGATTGTCTTCCAGAAGAAAATTCTTCTGTCCTCCTACCTGCTAAACAGCTGGCATTACACCTGTCACCAAAAAGCTGGAGCTGCTTTAGTACTTAGAATTAGGTCTGGATTTTCCTGGTTATTGTTTTTATTGACTTAATGCTTTTGGGAGAGAAGGTCTATGCAGTCAACCTGTTTCCTGTGTTCCCCCTCAGTAACTTGTAGTTCCTGGACAATTTTATTTAAATGTGACAGAAGGCTTACTTAATACCTACAGGGTTTTGTGAAAAGTAATGGCTTAACAGAGAGTCTAAAAATGTGGTGTCTGAATGTAGCCTTGGTTACCACATATCTGAAAATATCTAAGGAAACAAAATGTTGAGATTATCAACTTCAGTAGTTATGCAGTAGTTATCAACTTTGTTACACAGTAGCATTTTGAATGGACAGTTGGTTGCATTTTCTTTGAACACAAGCAAAACCGATAACATATTTACTGGGTCAGTGATGAACTTCTGCTGTATCACCCGAAAAGAAGCTTTCATCTCTGTTTATCATATAGATTGTTCATAATTCTCAATATGTATTTTCTCATTTTCTGACTTAGTGTTGAACTTGAATTTTTCTTGTAACCTGGATTTTCAAAATTGGTTCTCAGTACTCAGAATAGAAGGTTTTAATTTCTTCTTCCTCTGAAAGACTGAAATACCTAATCTGTATTCTCATTACTGCTTGTCTTCTGCTCTTCCCTTTGCTCCCTATTGCTTACATGTTTTTATGTGTATGGCATGAACATCTTTCAAAGATCAGTCAGGCAACACAAGTATAATCTGTTAAATGGGCTAAGCAGAGACCTCTTCCCTTGGAGAACAGTGGTTTTGGTTTGTTTTTGTTAATGGTGATGGGGAGAAGGCATAGGTGGAATGTTGAATAGCAGGAAAAGAGAAAATTCCTGTCTTGAAATTTCCATCTTGACTATAATTAGAAGCTAGCAGTACTTAATAGTTGAAACAGGTGGTCTATTCTGTACATGCCCAAATCTGAGAGAAACAAAAATAAAATTAAAGTAATTTTATTACTTTAATTATCTCTGCATTGTGCTAATGGCAGCAGAAATGTGCAGTAATGCATGTTCAGCGCTCCATGTGGAAGGTGAATGCCAAAGTGTTCAGTAACACTGAGTGTTTCTCAAGTACTATATAACTTGTATAGTAGAAGATATTAGAGATAGGCATTACAACAGTTGCTACTTTCAGAGGTGTTTTCATTTTGTAACTGAAGATCTTTTTCTTCCCTATATTAGGTATTGTACTTCAGTAACAAACTTCCTGGTAATGGGAGGATTTATGCTCCTTGCAAAGCCAGCAATGTAAGCAAACCTTTACCATTATTTGGCCATTTTTATCAATTAGCAAAGAGTGGAGAGTGTATGTGTGTAGTAGTGACCATGCAGAGACTTGGTCTCAGCATACTTGAGTACACTAATTTTTTTCCTTCAGATAAAGTTACCTCCTCTTAACTGGGATAAAAATTTAGGTTAAAATGCTGCTGAGTTCAGTTACTTTGTCTTGAAGGTGGAGAAAGGAGGAAAAAAGCTTATTGGAAATTCCTTCAAAGAAACATAGAGTTCAGATAATGATTTTTTTAAAGCTTTACTTAAATGTTTATCATTATTCATTGTTAGTGTTTATTCTTTCTAGATGTTGCTGTCAAGAAAATACAGAAGAGAATTAACTACAGTAGATAATGTGAATTCACTTTCATTTGAATTCTTTAAGTTTATGGAAGTGCTTAAAAATTATGCAAAAATACCATTTCTGCACATGCATCTTCTCTGCCTCTCAAGGTTTCTTTTGTCTATTTCATGTATAGATGCTTGTAAATATGAGGAAGGAACTGTATCTTAAGGCCTGACATTTGAGGTCTCTAGATCATAAAGCTTTTTTCTCATTTTGGTAGTATTTTTGTCTAGAAAGTAATGTAATTACACTGGATCTTTCACCCTAGTGCTTTGAAAAAGTTGTTGCACCGAGGGTAATTTTTAATTTGTCTGTGGAATTGCTGCCTTTCCTTCACAAAGTCTGTAATCTAGGAGTAATTCCATTAACACTTAAGGAGCACTTTGAATGCATTGTAAATGATGGTATTGGAAGTTCCTGGCAATGCAGGTACCTAGGACGAAGAATATTCTGCACTCCAGGACCAGTGCCAAGGTCTAAATACAGAATCCCCCTGCAGAGAGACACTGAGAATCTTTTTTCATTGGTCAAGATCTTTAGGGTGACTTGGAGGAAATCTTAGTGCAAGTGTAAACTTGTTTATAATTCATTCTGAAATCACCCATGCTGAATTCATCATATCAGTTGTCACTGTTGGGTGTCACAGCTTCTTCTACTGCAGCCAGGGTCTCATTAGGTGAATAACATTGCAGGGAAGAGATGTTGTGCAAGTTTGTCCTGCTCCTTGCAAAGGGAAGTGAAGAATATCTTTGCTGCTAATGATGAATTCCCCCCCACTCTTTCCCTGCGGGATACGGTCTTAGGTAAATAGTTAATGGTGTCAGCCCATCTTTTATGGATGTTCTGCAGCATGAAGGCATTAGATGTAGTCCTGACTTTAAAAAAAGTGCCAGCTTCAATGGAAGTCTCCATAGTTGGCAGGTTTTTGAGCATCTCCTCTAAAAGAGTAGACAAACAGTACCGAATGTTGTCTGTTATTGTTTGATGCTTTTCAACACAGAAACCTCCATGTGAGGATCTCAAAATTAAAAATAGCATGCTGTCCAGGGACATAAATTTAAAATTAAGAAATATGGTCTTCTCTCTAAAGAAGATTTTATTGCTGAGGCCTGTTAAACAGAGTTCTTAAATACCACTGGCAGACCTGGACAAGGTACAGTATTTTGTGTGACATGGCATCTCACTTAATCATGTAGTATTCTTAGGGAGCCTGCTGTGAGCTCTGATCTGTTTTGCTGTCCCTGGGGCCTGCTCTCTCAGCCTCACCTGATTCTTGCAGTTTGTGGTTTAAATGCTTCCCAGCTGGATGTGTTTCAATGCACGTGTCATATGTGCCAGCACCAGTGAGCATAGGCATGTGGCAAAGGAGAGGGAAAAATAGGTGTGCTTTCCTTTTAATGAAGAAATCCTGGGCCTATGTGCTAACATACTGTCTTCAGAATCATTTCCCTCTTCTTCTCTGAACTAGTTTAGCTCTCCCTCTTGGAAGACCGAGGATTGAACAGATTTCCTGCCTTTCTCTGAGGTAGAATGTAATTTTTGTAGTTAGGGGAAGAATTGGTCAGTTCTTCACCTTGGACAGCAGCAGGGAGAAGAAATTATTTCAGTGTATTTAGGAAAGTGCACTAGAGCAAAGTTAAGATTCTTTCAGGCCTTCTTGTATAAATCAACAGTGTTAGAAACTTACTACTCTAAAAGCAGTGGGGAAGTCTTTCCACCTGTTTGTTCTTTACCAATCAAGTGATAAAGGGGAAGGAAGCAGTTGGTTACATTCCAAGTGAGCAACATTGTCAACTTTCTTTAACCAGTTTGATGAATGAGCATATGGAATTAGAAGTAAAAAACAAGTCCTGTGTTGCAGTTTTAGCCACATGTCTTTACTACTGTACTTCCTCAAACTCAATTGTGCATAGGTGAATAAGCAGCATGCATTTGCGCTTATAATTTTTATAGGTTTATGATAATCCAAAAAGGGGCAATCTGGGCTCATTTACATAAAACATCACTGATATCTTACTGTCTTTTTTCTTCTCTTGTCCCTCTGTTTCCCAATGGTCCCATCATTTAGAGACTTCTTGAGTAAAAACCAGGAGCTGTTGCAGAAACTGTCTGAGAAGAATGAGGAAAACCTCCAGCTAGTGGAAGTTTTGAATGCTCTGTTTTTCATGCCATTTGGACGACTTCATAATTATGCCAGAACTTTGCTAAAGCTTGCCACGTGTTTTGAAGTGGTAGGATGGCTTTTTTATCTATAGTTCAGTAAATACACACAAGAAACTTTAAGCTTGGAAGTAACTGTGTGAAGCAAATGCCAGGTAATTAGAAACAGCTTATTCCTCAGAGGAGCTACCTCAAACTTGTACTTGCTGCAGGGAAGATCTTGCAGATTTATTTGCACACTCTTACACCACCTGCACAGATCATGTGACAGGTAGAAACTTATTACCCTGCCAGAGCTTGTTTGTGTGCCTGAGTGTTTAATTGCAAATACATTGTTTTGATGTTTGCCTGTTGCTTTTCAGTTTCATCTGGCATCATTGCTGTAGCTCTATTACTCTATACTCTATACTCTACTAAAAACACTACATATAATATTAGGTAGACTTTTATCACCCATTTAGATGTATATAATTGCTTTGTTTTGAAATAAAAGATGACTAAACAGGAACAGTAACTGCTTGTACATTTAACCCAATATAGTAATTTAAAATATTGGTCTTGCAGTTATGAGCACTACTTCTGGTACAGCTTGTTAAGCTGCAAGAAAGTAGATCATGTAATTGTGTATTAATAAGTCTTGTAAAATTCAGGGACCTTCTTGTGATTTTTAAGAACTATCAGCCCACCAACAGAACATGTGACCAAGAAAATAACTCACTCTGCTCTGTTTATTACCCAGACCCACTGTCTTAGTGCTGATTTAGTAAAATGAGTGGTTGTGTTGCAGCTTGGTTGGTTCAGTACAGGCTTTCAGAAATGCCCTCAGCTCTGTCTTACCTTGTGCCCTGCAGGCATCTCCAGAATACCAGAAGTTGCAGGATTGTAGTTCATGTTATGAGAGCCTTGCTGTCCATCTTAGCAGAAAAATGAAAGAAGCAGAATACACCCTTGGCTTCTGGAAGACCTTTCCTGGGAAAATGACGGTATAGTGGTGATTCCCAGTCCATTAGGAGCTTGAATCTCTTCCTCTTGGGGCCTGTGTCGATTACTGATGTTGCTGTCCCAGTTCACTTGCTGTTTTTTCCAATTGGTGTTGCTGTAGTACTGTACTGTAGAAGGGTTGGACCTTTACTGTGAAAGACTAAAGCAGCAATCTTACATCACAGTCAGTGAGAAGTGAGATTGTGTCCCTTTGCTTTCGACCCCTCCTGCAGGACTCCTTGCGGAAGCCGGAGCGGCGTCTGATCTGTGAGAGCAGCAATCGGGCCTTGTCCCTGCAGCACGCGGGAAGGTTCTCTGTGAACTGGTTCATTCTCTTCAACGATGCTCTGGTGCATGCTCAGGTAAGGCACCTTGTAGCCAGGAGCAAAACCTTTTCTCTGCTTCAAACAACACTGCATATTTTTTATGCAGTGAAGTTTTTGTAGTGTAAAAATAAATCTGAAATGATGTACTTTTATAACATTTGATTGCATTGCCCTGTGTCTGGCATGGTTTCTGTTGGCTGTTTCTTGAAGCAAGGTGATAGAAAGAGCCCCTAATGCTCAGTTTTTCCTAGTCCTCAAAGAGGGAAAAAAAAACTTTGAGGAAAAAAAAGAGGGCAGGATTAATGGATCAGTAACTGGTGATATTTCCCTTCTCCTTTCCTACAGTTCTCAACACACCATATCTTTCCTTTGTCCACACTATGGGTAGAAGCTCTTTCAGAAGAAGCTGGTAATGTGTGAGTATTCTTGTGATGCTGGAATAGCCTGATATTTAGGGAGAGAAGATGAGCATTTTGTGACCAATTATTGTGAACTTGGAATGGAATATGGTCATTGCAGCCATGTCTGCCCTTTTTTCCTGTTTCAGAAAATGTTGTATTTCTCTGTCTTAAAAAAAGTTGTGTAAACATCTGAAAGAATAAGGTGGTCGAGAGGGAAGCAAGTTGTCTTTGCTGCTTCTTTTTATTGCTACTTAAAGGGAATGCTTGCTGAGTGGGGAAGAGAAGATACAATACTGATGCTCTAAGAAATTTGGGTTTTCAGGATGGAATTTCACAGATTAAAGTACTTTTCTCCCCCATGTAGGAACGGGTTGAAGATTACAACACCAGAAGAACAATTTGTTCTTGTTTCTTCAACACCACAGGAGAAGGTGAGCATATACACAAATTTGACCTGGCTTCAGTGATATGAGTGAGGCTTTTTCCCCTACTGTGAGATCAAACTGGGAGAAAGATTGCCTGAGTATTCCTCAAGAATGAAGCCTTTCTGTGGCTGGGTGTGCAGGCTGGCTGTACCTGGTGCCTGCAGGTAGCAGTGCTGCTGTGCACAGCACTGTGCTGAACTGTGCCAGGGACATGATTGTGCTTGCTGTAAAGGTGAGAGACAGAGCAAAGACAGGTGTTGGCTGGATTCTGTCATGTTCTGTTTCAGACCAAGTGGCTGAGGGCAATAAGCCAAGCAGTGGATCAGGCCCTTAGAGGGACTTCTGACATGATTCTGTATGGAGCTGGTGGGAACGTGCCGAGACAGGAACCTCCCATTTCTCGCAGTGCCAAATACACCTTCTACAAGGACCCTCGATTCAAGGATGCTGTGTACGATGGGAGGTGGCTTTCAGGAAAACCCCATGGAAGGTAAAAGCATTGGAATGGAGCTGTTGAAACCAAAATGAAGTGGCTGCTTTAACAATAAATAGACTCACTCACAGAAGGTATTTGGAGAGTGCAAAGTGAACTGATTATCTTACATATTTGCATGGGTTTGTATTTTTTCCAGGGGGATCCTAAAATGGGCAGATGGGCGAATGTACTCTGGGACTTTCCGGACTGGGCTGGAGGATGGGTAAGATATTCTCACTACTTGTGGAGCCAGGCAAGAAATACTTCTTGTTGTAGGAGAAAACAACAAAAGCTTTTTAATTAAAGGTTTTGCACTGAATCTTACTGACCTTTCTTACAACACAGTGATGCACCTTCTCTAGTGTTTTCTTTCCTATATTGCTGGTAGAGCAAAGGTTTAGTAATTTGGCCAAGAGACAAAATCTTGAACTGAGACTTTGGGGTTTGGGTGAAAACTAATGAGAGTGTGTGATCTTGATGATGAAGATAACTAGTACAGGGGAGACTGAAAGTAGGCTGAATGGAAGTTCTAAACATTATCAAGTTATCTGGTGATACAAAAGTAACTTAATGTATTACACAGCTTTGAATTAATCTGTGAATTTCATTGCTAAGAATCTGCTTAGAGCACTGTTGAGGCTGAGAGATTAATTTATTTCCAGAGGCATTTTTGTCTGCATCTTGTAAGCAGACATGTTTGTACTGGGCAGGATAAAAATACATGAAGAGTCCTATTGGCTTCCAGGTGTATTTTCAAAATATTGGGCTGGATGGGAAATTGAAATGGAGTCTGACTGCAGACAACTTTTTAAAATTCCTCTTGGCTATTGGTATAATGTCAAACTATAAAACCAGATTAGAGCTTTGGTCATTTGTAACTAAGTGTACCTAATCCTGGAGATTTTAGGGTTGTTGGAGAGGGAAATATTGCAAACAAATCCCAACCAGAAATAAATGGATTAGTATTTAACTGTAAAAGCTGAAATTATCAAATGTGTATACTTGTATTTCAGCATGCATGTTATAGTCTCAGCACTTTACAGTAGTGTCTTGTTGGGTGGACATGCTCTCAGGAGAACCTTCAGAACTGGATTTTAATCTCCTCAGAAGATAAATACAGTTGTTTATATCATTCTTTTCAAGCATACTAAAATTGTGAATAATTCCTTGTCACTGAGCATAATTGGACGCTACTATCTTTTGAAAAAATCTCTTCTGTAGCAATACATGTCCTTATCTGTCCCTGGAATAGAGTGTACTTGAATTATCAAGAGCTGAAGAAAATAATAAAAGTAGAAGGAGTCTTAAGATTTGAGAAGACTCATGGCCTGAGAAAAATGCTGCAGTGTGGTGGCGAGAAGAGTATTTACAGCATGTCACAATCAAACAGGAGAGAGCAATATGGACTAAATTGACCTAGTGATGCTGCAATACCTGCTTTCTCTTATAAAAAATATTATCTGTGGCTGCTGTAGTTAGAGATGCAGTAAAAATGAGAGAGATCCTTCTGATGTTAGAATGGCTCTGTGATATGTATTAGAGTTACAGCTGCCTGTGTTCCATCTCTGCCTTGGCAGGTATGGTGAATACAGAGTGCCTAACAAAGCTCTGAATAAAGAGGACCATTACGTGGGATACTGGAAGGAAGGCAAAATGTGTGGGCATGGAGTGTACAGGTAAGATGTGGCACTTGTGCTGCTGTCACTGTGTGGCTGCAGGAGAGCAGGGCTGGTGCTTTGAGCAAGCCTCAGTGTGTAGCTTTGTTACATTGCAGACCTGTGGTCGTAGTTAGTGGGGCTTATTCTCTGCTTCCCTCACAATGCAACCTGTACACTGGTCTGTTATTAATGTCGGTGCTAATGTTGCTGCCACCTTGCAATAAGAGAAGATTCTGTATTCTGAGAGATAAATATAACCTCCAGTGGCCTTGCTTGCTGGGCAGAGAGTGGCTTTAAAAGAACAAAGCATCCAAAGACTTGCATTAAAGGGTCATTTTTATCACCAGCAGACTTCAGCTGTAGTTCTGCTTGGTGTGGTTGTAATGCAATTCCTAGAAGGAAAGATCTGTGTGTGTGGGAAGCACCCAGCAAAACAAAAGCAATGAAAACCACCAGAACCAGCCCCCTAACAGAGCAGTAGATGATAGGACTCTTACTTGTTCTGTTGCTGTTGCAGCTATGCTACTGGGGAGGTGTATGAAGGGTGTTTTCAGGACAACATGCGGCACGGGCACGGGCTGCTGCGCAGTGGGAAGCTGACCTCTTCTTCTCCCAGTATGTTCATTGGACAGTGGATAATGGACAAGAAGAGTGGTTATGGAGTTTTTGATGATATCACAAGGTAATGCTTCCACATTGCACAAATCCTTAAAACTTGGGTGTGGCATGCAATTACAAAAGGAGTAGGAAAGGATTTGATTTGTTACTACCAGTAATAGTGCTTGTCTCCTTTTTTCTTTTTTATTGCTGGGCTTTCTGTGTTGATGGTATAAAGAACTGGGTCTAGGAACTTTTTGGTGCTGCTTCTGGAGTGAATGGTGGAGGGATTGCACTATTTTTTGCTGTCTTGCTTTTTTTTTGTCCTACTCCTGCCTGAAAACTAGCTCTAGATATGGTGTCTTATTGAGGTGTTGTGTTGTGCATGTTCTGAAAGTGTTACGAATTCATGTGAGGAGTATTCTTTCATCTCAGGCCTATATGGGTTGTTCAGTAGCAGATAATAGTGCCCATGGATTTCAGCTCATGCTCCTGTTTTCCATTGGCTTATTCTGCCAGTGCCGTGGAGGGAAGATGCTTCCTCTCAGGGCAGATTACTGAAATGATGGTTTCAGAAACAGACTTGCACTAAATGAACCCTGAGCACAGGTCAATATAGTCTGTCTTTCAGTCACCAATTTATTGGTTGTTTTTCTGGAAGGAGCTTTTGGTGAAAGCCCAAGGAACTGTTGTTGGTTTAGCTGAATGCTCACTTCAAAAGCAAGCAGGCAAAAGTGATGGTGAAGGGGGGATGTTTTTCTGAAAACAGAGCTGTTGAAACCTCTCTAGGTATTTCTGTCTAGTCTTGTTGTTCTTACACTGTAGTGTCAGGATGTCTCTGCATACTTCCTTTAGTCACTTATTTAGCTAGGACAAACTAAAGAGATACCAGCTTTTCTTGCAAATCCTCTCACCTCCAGAATTTGTAAATGCGTTGGCAGTTCATGGTGAAGGAGGAGTAGTGTGGCATTTGCTTTTTACTCCAGAGCTGCTCAAACATGAGCGAGCTGGCCTGAGGTAGTTTTGTTTCTGGTCTCGAGGAGGTGTGTGTATCTTTGTCTTCTCAGGATTCATTTTCTGCATTTATTTTGCAGCCCAGACAAATAAGGAATAGCTGCAGACACACTTGCCCTCTGCCATTGTTGCAGAACAGTTATTTGAACAAGTGGGACTTATTTCCATCCTGGTAATTGAGAATGTGGAGTCTCACTCCAAGGGGCCCTCACCCAACAGAGGCCCCTGTAGCTGGCAGGAGGAATCAGACCAGCTTCCTGCCCCCTTATGGGGTCACTCAGCTGGGAGAGACCCCTGAGTTCAGTTTAGTGGCTGGCCTTACTCTCTTTACTATAAATATAGTTTTTCCCAGGTATGTTTCAAGGAAAATGCTTGGTCAAAAGCAGAATTGTATCAAATCAATCACTACTTTCCCTCTAAAAACAGAAAAAAAAGGCCTTGACAAGTTAATTTTTTTTATTAATTGCATGGTGAAAACATCATATTCTCTTTCAGAACAACTGGAAAAATAGATTCTTTCAAAATATTTGGGACTTGTACTAAGTTTCAAACAAACTTCTAGCCTGACTTCTGTGTGCTTACATACAGGAAAAAAAAGTATTTTAAATAGTCTGAAAGAGGCTGATGTTTATTTTTAAGCAATCGTTAATTGGCTAATAATTTTTTTTTTATATCATGACCTTTGTTAGGCTGTTACACAGACACTTTCTGCAATAATGATGTGTTTTCTTACAATTTTGGCTCTCTTAATATTTCAAAAATGTCATGTATGACTTTCTGGGTCTCCCTCTTATTCCTCAAGAAGAACAGCTTGGTTTCTTTTTGTTATTCAGTTTGAGTCATCTTCCTTTAGGTAAAAGAAATAAAAAACTTGGGCAAAACAAAAACTTACTGCTCAGGTTCCTTGGGGCGGGCACTGGGCTTCACAGGGCTTCAGCACTGTTTCAGCCCCTCAGCTTGCTTGGATATGGCCAATTTGAAATGTGAATTGGGAAAGAAAGTTCACTCTAATTTATTTGTATCAAAAGGATAGATTTGTATCTGTATTTCTGCAGAGCTGGTGAAACTAAACTGACAGACCCAAAGCAAGTGCTCTATGACTCTCTTCTGATGGTTTCTCTAATGGTCAAATGTGGCTGTAAAGCCAAAGAAAGACTATAAATGTACAATTTAGACTCTGGTTTTCCTACTTTGTTTTTCTTCAGAGGAGAAAAGTACATGGGAATGTGGCAAGATGATCTTTGCCAAGGCAATGGTGTTGTGGTTACTCAGTTTGGACTGTATTACGAAGGAGCCTTCAGCACCAACAAAATGATGGTGAGTTGGATACCAGACCCTGGGCTTAGGGACTTCTTCTCTAAGCATGGCAGCTTTCTGCTACAGATGAGTGTGTTAGGCTGTGTAAACCTTCTGTTCTTCTGATCTTCTACTGTCCATGCCTTTATAATCCCTGCTCTGTGTTACCTAGAACTTCAGAAGCAGCTTAAAAATTACTGTGTGCTAAGAACTAGTAACAGGTTTTTCCAAAGTGTGTCTTTAGATCTGTGCTCTGGCCTTCTGTTATAATTACTGCTTTGGTTCTTTATGGTTCTTTTTGTAGGGGACTGGAATTCTGCTTTCTGAGGATGATACAGTCTATGAGGGGGAATTTTCAGATAACTGGACTCTGAATGGAAAGGTCAGTGTTTCAGCTGTCACTTGTAAACTCTTACCATCTAAGAAAATAAGAAGGTTGTAATTTGGTTCCCACTGGATTTTAGTTAAATTTTTTATTATCTTTTCTCAAGGGAACACTGACCTTGCCAAATGGAGATTATATTGAAGGTCTCTTCAGTGGAGAGTGGGGATCTGGAATAAAAATCACAGGAACCTACTTCAAACCTAGTTTGTATGAGAATGAGAAGGACAAGCCTAAAGCACTGTGAGTGTTAAATCAGAAATAATTTTTCATGTGGTTAAGTAATACTTAGGAACAGAACTATTGTCTTTTTTCAAGGGCCAGGTAAAAATACTTCTTCTGAAGAAACAGTAAAGTGGTGAAAACATTTTTTTCTCTTTCTTGCTGCTCAGGAAATTAAATAAGATAAACATATTTTGTAGTTATTCTTCCTTTAATTACTACTTGAATATGCAAATAGTGGCATAAAATTACAGGACAACTGATGTGCTGCTACTGTGTTGTAGCAGTCTCAAAATTATTTTAATGTTGGAACTGACTGTTAGAACCTGAATTCACAGCTGCTGCTGACTTGAGCTCCTGAGAAAGACTAAGTTAGATTAGAGTGGTTCAGTTAATCACAGATCTCTCTGCCTTCTGCCAGTTACTTTGTTAGCAACTGAATGAATTCTGTCATTTAATAATGGTAGTGAGGATGTATTTGGACAGAACTGACTAGATCCTCCACCTCTTCCAACGGTGTGTAAGGAAATAAAAGTTCTGAATTGCAAATGAGCATTTCAGTACCTTGGCAAAGATCACTTTGAACCCTCTGTATAGCAGATGCATTAGAGCAATTTGCTTAACTATTTCTGGGGGAAAAAACCAAAATATGCTTAAGTTATAACTGATAAATCTTTTGAGTAGAAGAAACCTAAGTAAATTTAAAGAGTTGATGATGAGATGTTGGTATGTGGTAGCCCCCTGTACTGGTTCAGCAGTTGCTGTATGGGATTCAGTATCTTGGAAGAACGCTCTCAAATTTCAGATTAAAATGGGAAACACGGCTGTGATATTTTTACATCGATTACTTCTCAGTAGGTTTCCTGAAGCTTTCACTGGTAATTTCTTTTGACAGTGTTGACACCTACAACAGCATGCAAGTTAAGCAGGGCCTCCCTGCTGAACTGAACACTTGCAGCCCTTGCAGCTGTCTGCTTTTTACCCCAGTAGGGAGTCTATGAATAAATGTATGTACATATTTTTGAGGATTGCTTGTGAAATACGGGTTTCATCTACCCTTTTCTGACTGTCTTCAAGTTGCAAATCTTTTGCTATAATTTCTGAAAAGGCTTAGAGTCTACTTTTTCTGCTTTGTGAAACTGTCAGCATGGGGAAATATCTGTGTTGCTAGTTCTCATCTCAGATGTGCTGGAAGAAATATTAATGGAAGGTCTGACGATTTCTGACACTTGATTTAAATCAAGACAGAACTGTTAACCCTGACAGCAATCACTTGTTTTGAAAAAGCTTTTCAAAGCCCTAAATTTCATTATATGTCTGAGATATCTTTATCTGTATATATGGGAAGAAGAGCTCTTGGTTTTCTTCCGGCTATAGATGATCCCTGAGCATTGTCTGGCAGTGAAAGGATGCCTGAGCTGGTTTTGCCTTCTTACCAGCACATCCTTAACATGTCATGCAACGTTATCTGTAGCTACTGCTTTAGGGTCAGGAGCTGTGTACCCAACCTTGGTATTTATGTGGGTAGCTATGCTAGCTGTACATTCCAGGATAGTGGGATACTTGGGACTCACTTGTGCTGTGTCCTTGCTACATGAACGTGTCCTGAGACTTCTGAATGAATACCAGAGGTGAAGATAAGCACCAGTCCTCTGTTGTACAATTTTCTGGAAGGCTGCAAGAAAGAATAAAACAGTTTTATACCTGTTCTCTCTGTAGGTGTTAATAGTAGGCTGTAGCTTTATTCTGAGTGATGAAACTTGGCTCACAGTTGAGACTGTTAAGTACATCAGTTTTGGTAAAACAGTGTGAGAGATTAGATTGACATTAGCCATGGGTGGTTTTCAAGCTGAATGTGTTGTTTCATTGCTATTTGATTTTAACAGACCCACTGGTCATTTTGTTAGGCGGAAACTTGGGATCCTGGCAGTGTCCCCTGATGAGAAATGGAAGGCAGTGTTTGAAGAATGCTGGAACCAGCTTGGCTGTGAGAGCCCTGGCCAGGGGGACAGATGGAAGGCTTGGGACAACATTGCGGTGGCT
Organism: Notiomystis cincta; assembly: GCA_013398075.1. Taxonomy (NCBI): domain Eukaryota; kingdom Metazoa; phylum Chordata; class Aves; order Passeriformes; family Notiomystidae; genus Notiomystis; species Notiomystis cincta. Next base: position 188,023 of record VZRX01012606.1, read on the forward strand.
CTGACCACCAACCGACGGCAGCACAAAGACAGGTTGGCTCCTAGAGAGTGTTTCAGTAAGCAAAACAGGGATGGAGAAGCAAACTGGAATTGCACTTGGCTCTCAACTGGAAACTGTCAAGTGTTAGTTAAAACAACAGCAAATCCCAAGTGAAATTATAACCTTACTGCTGTGCACTGCAAACCCTTTCAGAGACATACTGATGTTTAGAACTGGTTCAGCTGTTAATGCCAGGGGCTTTTCCCTATTGTATGTCTCAATGTACAACATCTTTGTCTTTTTAAACTGCAGCCCAGAATTACTGAGCCGCTCACATACTCAGACACTGGAAAGTTTGGAGTTCATTCCACAACACATTGGTGCCTTCACCCTGGAAAAATATGAAAATATAAAAAAATATTTGATAAAGGTATTGTGCCTGAAGTGCTCACATAGTAAAGCATGACATTAAGCTCACTCTGTAATAGCTTTCTTAATTACTTCCATATTTGCACTCTTGTAATCTATAGTTCACATTTGCTCATCACTTCCTAATATATTGTAGTCCACAACTAAGACTAAAATCATTGAATACATAATGAATGCTCTCTTAAAGTCAGTTTCTGTTCAGTTACTGTTTTCATTCTTTTACATTGGATCTCAGCAAAGCATCTTGAAATACTTACTAATTATTGCATGTTAATTTTAAGAGTACTGGACAGATGACTAGTCCAAGTAGTAGCACAAGTTCTTGTCCTGTCTTGACTCCTATAAATTGTGTTTAGCTGCCACAGAAATTTTATAATCCAAGTGGCAATTTGTTAAATATAGCTAATTTTTGAGATATTTGTAGTATTTTTTTGAAAGCCTGTTTTTGGATCTCTGAGCCATGTCTCATGAATTCCATTTTTTTAACTCGTCTGCCATTGACCTATCTGACTGGCCAATTAATATCCTTTGTCTCAGGCTTGTGATACTCCTCTCCATCCCTTGGGCAAGCTGGTGGAAACGCTGGTGGCTGTCTACAGAATGACCTATGTTGGAGTAGGAGCAAATCGACGATTGCTGCAGGAGGCTGTGAGAGAGATCAAGTCCTACCTCAAACGCATCTTCCAGCTGGTCAGGTAATGAGACCCAGTTCCAAGTCAAAGTGCTGCTGAATTCATTAAAGCTGTCTCAGGTACTGAAGCTGTCTAGTGTTGTACAGTTCAAAGGTGCTGGCATTGTTACTTAATTTGGGGGTTGCTTGTATTTTCCTTATCTTTTTAAGGGGTCTTGAATATTCTGTCAAAAATGGAAAAATTAAACTCTTCACACCTAGTGTGTTACATCCTACATTATATTTAAAATTTGGCTGTAAGCAGCACATCTGGAATATGGATTTATAATTTAGTGTCTCTGGGTATCAGTGCTGTGCAAAGACCGTGTTCAGGGCGTATGGAACACTGATGAGGATGGGGAATCCCAGGGTATCTCTTAATGTTCTTACCAACATGGATGAACAGCCTTCCTATGAAGAGCTTGTTTAGATTCTTGAGAGTAATTACAGCTTTAATTATGTCCTGCTAATCTGAAAGCAGAAATACTCCAAATTACTAACAGTTAGAAGCCTTGTCTGGAGGGAGGTGATGTCAATGTAGGAAAGGTGTCCTTGGCCTTCCTAAGTTTTCTTCCAGGGAGCTGGTTCTGTATGTGTTAGCTGTGCTGTCTTAGCCCACCGTGTATTATTTCTGCTGACTTTTTTCTCTCCAGTCTTGCCTTAGTGCTCATATTTTTGAAATGTGTTGCTATGACCTCAAATATTCTTGTGTGCGTTGCCATTTAGGTTCTTGTTTCCTGATCTCCCAGAAGAGGGCAGCACAATTCCATTTCTGGCAACAGAGACAAAAGGACGACGATCATTTTGCAGTGGGAAATCTGATTCCAGATCAGAATCTCCTGAGCCAGGGTACATAAAGGAAAAACAAATAAAAACTAACAAAGCCTTTATTTTATTTGTTGCATTTTTTTTCTTGGGTGAGGGAAGAAAGATAAACACATATTCAACTGATGGATATAAGCAGTGGGTTTTTTCCCATTGGTTCTGATGACAGATCAGGATAAGCAAACTTCCATATTGTGGTAATAAACATTTCATGCTTGTTCCATGCAATGGTTCTTTACTTAAAACAAAATTTGCTTTTGTCTTTTATGGCTAAGCAAGTTAAGGCTTGGGCCTGAGCTTTAGAAAACTATTTGTGATAAGAGCACTGGAGGTAATTTATAATCTTCTCTTATCAGAGTTGCTGTGTGATGGATTTGTACATTTTTTTTTACTCCTATCCCTTGTAGAATAGGCTCATGCTCCATGAAAGTTTTGTTCCAATGATTTTCATTCAATTTTTATAGATAATTAGTTTTTTTATGTCTTCCTCTGCAACCCCCCCCACGTGGTTTTTTTGTTGCAGCTATGTGGTAACCAGTTTTGGCTTGCTGCTCCCTGTGTTGCTGCCACGCCTGTATCCTCCCCTGTTCATGCTGTACGCCTTGGACAACGAGCGCGAGGAGGACGTTTACTGGGAGTGCGTTCTGCGCCTGAACAAACAAACCGACCTGGCTCTTCTCAGTTTCCTTGGAGTGCAGGCGTGAGTGTGCCACAGCAAGAAACCAGAAACTGCGAGAGGTCATGGCATGCAATCAGATAGAGCAACTAAAACAAAGCCCCAGTTTTCTGAAGTAGTTTCTCTGATTTAAATGCATCTAAACATATCTTCAGGCTAATAAGGAGGGTTGAGAGAGTGAATCAAACCTCCTCCCTTCCAAAAAGGGGACGTGGAAGGGATGGGAAGGAGGTAAAGATTGATGTTGGTACAAAACAGACTGAGACTTCTCAAATTAGACAGTTTTCTGGGTACCTTTGGGTGGTGTAGTTGATGCTGTAGGAAGGGCTGTTGTGTCTCAGAACACACTGACTTCATTCCTGTAATGCAAAAAATACTTTAAGACTATGTTCTCTCAATGGACTTTGTTGGGTTTCTTGCAGGAAATTTTGGCCAGGAAGTGTATCCATCCTTGGAGAGAGCAGAAAGGTATGTTCATTGGGCCCTGTTTACGTGTTTTGCCCAGTGCTTCTTTCAAGAAGCTGAGTGAATCAAGAAGTGATCAGAGAAATTTTGGCCAGGCTTTTTGCTTAAGATATGCTATGTTAATATATTTCCTTAAAGTTCACCTGCTGTTTAAGTGCTACATTAATGATGTAGCAAGGGCATTGGACTAGATGATGTCCAGAGGTCCCTTCCAACCCCAGCCATTCCGTGATTTCTTAGAGTAGCCATCCGTCCAACTTTGTCACTCACTGTCTGACCTGGTAATGAATTCAAGAGACCTTGGCTTGGTCTCCAGATATGAAAGTCTAGCAAGGAAATTTTGAAGCTGCTTAAGAGGGTTACATCATTATATACTTTCTGATGAGAAAAAATGTGTTGTTTACATCCTTAATCATAACCTTGTTGAAAGTGACTCAACACTGAACAATGGGGGTGTTGAACCTGCCTAATAAATCTTACCATGATTACACAGGTATCATCAAACACAAAAGATGCCTGCTTTGCCTCTGCTGTTGAATGTTTACAGCAAATCAGGTAATTCTCTGCAATTTGTCTTACAGTGTTTACTGCTCCTGCTATATCTGGTTTACTTGACTGGGATTCTTTACATGTTACCCTTTTTTGTTCACCTTTGTAAGAGAAGGCACTGAGACATTTTCAAGTTTTGAGTAAAAAATGTAATTTCTCCTGCTGGGTAATGAAGTGTTGCCTCATAAACACGACTGAAAGGTGTCTGTGGGGCACCATTTAGAATTAAAGGCATAAAGATGTCTGTCAAATACACATGTGAATTTTCAAACAGCTGTGGTAAATGACCTGTGCATGGGAGGCTTTTCTGTGTCTGTTATGCAAGAATTTAAGAAACGAAAAATATTTTAGAGCAGAATTTTTTCCCCTCTACCACTATATTAAAACACCATAAAAGTGTGGAGGGAGTCTCACTTGCAGTAGTGTGCCTTGCTGTGGTGATTCTGACCTGGGTACTGTGCAGCCTTGGCAGCCCTGGCTGCTGCAGAGTGAATGTCTGGCTGACCTCCATGGGCACAGGGGGGCCATGCTGGCCAGCAAACCCTGCCTAATTCAGATGCAGATCTCTGACTGCTTCCTGTTACCCTGGTTTGCTTTTGCTCTCCAAATAGCACCACATTTACCCCAGCTGACAAATTGAAGGTGATCCAGCAGACTTTTGAAGAGATCTCCCAGAGTGTACTTGAGACCCTTCAGGAAGATTTTCTGTGGTCCATGGATGACTTATTTCCTGTTTTTCTCTATGTGGTGCTACGAGCCAGGTAGGCACTAAGGGTGGTATTAGTCATAAGCTGAGCATAGGCAGTGCAAGTACTTCTGTATTAAACACTCCTGCTGCTTAGTTACTGGCTTTTTGTAACTATAACTTTTCCAATTTGACTTTGCTTTGGCCTGAAAACATCTTTAACAGTTTATTGTGAAAAGGCCCTGATTTCAGAATTAAGAAGCATTATATTGGCAACTTTTGCTCCCATGTTCACTTTCCCACTCTTACATGTAACAGGATAAGGAATTTGGGGTCTGAGGTGCACTTAATTGAAGACCTGATGGATCCCTATCTCCAGCATGGGGAGCAAGGCATCATGTTCACTACCTTGAAGGTATGAAAATTATTCGGAGTTATTAAAGGCTTTCTTTGGGAATAATCAGCTTTTAGCAATGAGGATCATCTTAGGACAATTATATGAACATTGGGCTACAACTTCTTTGACTTTTTTAATTGAAATTTTTTACTAGGATAGCAAGGAAGTTTAATGTAGAGCCTTGGATAACCACCTAATTGCAGGTACTGCTAAGAAAAATGGTGCAATGTGCAAATGTGTAGTACTCAAAGGTAATATTGGTTGCTGTTGAACTGTTCTAAATGCTCACCTGGAGCTTGTCATTCCCCTGCTTCTTTGGAGATCAGCCATTCCATTAAAGTTTAACATCGAGACTTTCCAAGACTGCAGTTTTAGGGTAAAAAAAAATAAATTACTCTGTCACTCTCCACATTTTATTAAGTATTCTTATATTTTTTAAGTATGGGAAAAGGGAGAGAGTGTGTTTGGAAGAATATCTTGTTATACACTAAGACATTCACAAGGAATACGTTGTTTTGGTACCTCAGAATTGTTCATGAAGTGGATCTTGGGACAATTCAGCTTTGTGGAGCCTTTTAGTGGTGGTGTTTTGGAAGGGAGGCTGTTAATCTGAAATTTAAGTAAAAATCTTAAACTGAAGTGTTAGATTATCATGACTGTGTTTTCTGCCTGTGCAAACTCAAAATAGCTGGGTCCTGAGGATTTTCTTTTTAAGACTTACTAGCTTCATAATGTTGCAAAAAGGAAGGTATGCATGGGTTCAAATTTACTGAAGAACCTACATGATGGAAGCAAAAGAAGAATCTAATTTGCCATAAGTTACGTTTGCAAGTGTTGTCTGAGACGTTTATATTAAGTTTCTGATTCTGGCTGACCTGACCCCGTGCTTATTTGAACCAGCATTAAGAAGTGAATAACTCTCAGCAGCAGGTCAGGGTGATGGAAATCTTTGCTTTTCAGTCTGAGTGCTTTTGAAAAGCTTCATCCCTGCATCATTGTCCTGTAAAAATATTTTTCTTTTTTTTGAGTCCTTCTGTCAAAGAGCAAAGAGAGACTTGTAAGCAAAAGTATACTTTCATTTTGGCATAGCTGGGGGCTGTGAAAGTATTAGAGTCCTAAATCATGTTTGATTAGGTGTTGGATGTAATTTGTTAACTTAATCTCCTGTTGCTCATTTTGTTAGCTTACATATGAGAAGATTCTCATGTGTTGAGTGCCACTGTAGCATCACTGCTTGTAGAGAGCCTTGTTTTCTGTTTTCTTGCATAGAACAAAAATCAGTCTTTGTGTATGATACTTTGCTGTGAACTGGCACTTGTGCTAATCTTAACTTTGTTTTAATTCAGGCCTGTTACTACCAGATTCAACACGAAAAGCTTACCTAGACCATCATTTACAACCTGGCTCTGTGGGATACTCTACTCAGTGGAACTTCACTAATAACCACTTCTTCCCTGAAATGGCCATTAGGAAATACTTGGTTATAGTTCTGCTGCTACAGATGAAAATACTCGGTAGTTTCTTCTGAACTTTCAGTTCTAAGATTTGAAAACTGCAGCCAGAGGCTTTCTGTGAAGTGGTGATGAAGTTAAAGGCTTGGTTTGTCCAGTACCTACCAAGAATACTTTCCTATTCTAACAGAAAGATTATTTACTCCTTTTAAGTTAACCATGCTGCACAAAGGCATGGCATCTACATAGAACACATGTGAGAGTCTGGACTGCATGGCTTCCAAAGCAGTGGGTTTGTTTTTATTATTCCAGGTTTGTCAGCAGAAACGTTTAAAGGGAATGAATTGCACCACAGAACCATTTGGTCTTCCTGCTGTATGTTTGTTTATTTAAGAAAATAGAAACATGTTAGTATTTATAATGGGTACCTATAGTGTGTTTGACTATAACGGTTTTGAGGCATCTGTGTTGAACAGCATTGCTGAATGCACTATTCATGTGCTGTTGTGGAAATAATCACACTGTTATGGACTTCCCTGTGTACTAGAATTGTAAATATACAATTTCTGTTTATGAAATAAATAAAAGGCACTGACCACTTCAGATTTTGGCACTGAATGAAATGCTGTGCAGTGTTCAATTTGCTTACCCTGAGGACAAATGCTGTCTCTGTCAGCCCTTGTGGTAGGAGGTGAGAAGGGTGAAGGGTGCCCTTGAGCATATGTGGGGGCTTGACTTTGGTTAACACCAGGTGCCCACCAGGCTCCTCTCTCACTCCCCTCCTCCAGCCCCTTCCTGGGAAGCAGGCTTAGCATGCAGAGTGTTGCCCCAGAGGCCAACTCCTGGCACTGATGCCAGGGTCTTCCTGCTGCAGGGAAGCTCCTGAGTAGTTCACCCCACAGGCTGCACTGGGCTGGCTGCTCCAGTGGGTTTGGAACTGCTGCCATCACTCCTGGTTCTGCCTGTGCCGAGCCAGAGCTGCCTCTGAGGCAGAGCTTCAGTGCTTCCATGCTTCCCACTCGGAGCTGGACACACTGGGCTGTCTCTCTCAGCACTAATTACAAGGTGTTCCCACTTCAGGGAAGCTCCCTGCAGTCCCTTAGTGCAATCCTGGTCACGCCTGCTGGACCAGTTCACCTTGGAGGCTGCAGAGAACAAGTAATTTCCCTGGGAATCTGTGAGAGTGTGTGTGTGTTCTGTGGTTTATGGCTAACTTTATTTATACCAATAACACTGGTGGGTAAGTAGATTATTGCAGGTGCCACGACTGACTCAAAAAAATAAAAAAGGGAGGGGAAATTAGATTACAGAATGTTCTAATGGCTTAAGTTATGTTAGACTACTGTAGATAATGCTTATCATATTTTGAAGTAGTGGTCATGGCTTGTATATTGACATTTAAATGGAAAACACCCAAATGCCAAAATACTGTTGTGTTGAAAAACAGCTGTAATCTAGCAGTTTTCATAATAAAGTAAAAGTGATTGGTCTTTTCAAAATTAGTCATAATTTTATCAGAGAAGGAGAAAGAGTCATTCTGGAACAATGATGTTTAAAACTACTGTTAAACTTGCAACAGACTATAGTGATGAGAGAATACAGAGAGTGGACTTCATGTTTACAAACAGTTTAGTATTGGCCTAGTCTTATTTTCTAAATTCTACTGAATAATTCAAGAAGAGATAAGCAATAACATGAATAAAAGGGAAGCTATAAAAAGCTAACTTGAAAAGGGGGAAAGACACACAACTAGGAGTGAAGAGCATAATGAAGGCTAAGGCAGAATTCAAACACTTACTAGATGTAGCCTTTCCATGCAATCACCTCTTGGAACTCAATGTAAAAAAAAAATTAACTGAAGCCCATATGAACAGAACTGCCCTTTGAAAAGGGGCTATGCTGAACAGCTGAGTAAATCAATTGCAATAATTTTCATCTGCAGAAGATGTGAATTCAGGTTTATTTTGCCTTTCGTGGGAGTGTAACCATGAAAAACAGATTTTGGATTGTTTTTTTCCCCTGTAACTGCTTTGAATTAGCATTTGTTGTATTTGGATATTTCAGAAGAAAGGATTTTAATACTATGCTTTGTTTCATGTGACCTAAGTCCTACATTGATCCTGTGCCTTAAACTGAAAATGTAACTAGAGATGGGAAATTCTTCCATAATATTCCTGCCTTTCAAGAACAGGGTGTATCTACAAATATATAGCAACTCTAATGGTGTAACTTCATTGACTGTGAATGGCACAAAGCTGAGAACTACAAAACCCAAAGGATACATCTGCCTTTCATATATAAACACCGAGAGAGGTATGTATTTATACACTCAACCTCTTAGAAAAAGTAGTGGTATCACATAGGAATTTAGTTTGGCTGATTAAGGGAAGCAGACAGCCGGGGCTGGATTATTTTGGGTCCTTCTGATATATAGCTCAGTTATTAGCTGAAGTGAATCCCAGGATTAAATGTGCTTCTGACACAGCTTCCATTTTGCAGCCGATCTGGGCTGTGGTGCATTAGGAAATCATTACAGACCAGCTTTGATTTGTTTATTGCTGCAGCTAGCAAAGACATGGGTTAACCTGCAGGACGTTTCCAGCTGGATTGCTTCAGGGTAATTACTTTTTTCTCTTTTTTTTTCTTTTCCTTAAATGGAAAGCCGGGTATTTCCTGTGCTGCAGCAGAAATCCTGTACCAGCCACAGAAGGTCAACGCTCCGGTGCTAAAGGTTCTCACTGCACTCACGGGCATGGTAGCAGCAGACAGACCCCAAGTGACTGGGAAAGTTGATGAGAATAAGAAACTATTTAAGTGAGAGATGATGTGAAGTAGTTTTTTTATGCAAGAAAAGGGTTAAGGGGATTTGTTCTCTTCTCCCTGGTAATGAGTAGTTCTAAGGTTAGGTTTCTGCGGATTAGAAAGGAGAGGATGTCCATAGATTAGCTGGGGCAGTGAGGTTACTTGCTGAACTAACATCCAGCAAATACTCCTTCCCTCTGGAAATTCTACACGAGCTGAACATGGCATATTCTGTGGGGTTTGCAGGTAAGAAAATTTACAATGTACTGAAACCATTTTACTGCGAAGATGCATTTCCCCTGTGTAAGAGTGAAATTAATTTCCTCTCATAGCTGTAGAAAAGCTATTTAATCTTCTGATACCTGTTTAATTCCCATTAGCTAATATTAGAGGGGTGTATGAATGGGGAGTAGGAGCTAGAAGAGAATTTTTTCCTTGGTCCTAATCTTCACAAAACTATACTTGTTTTCAGAAGTAGGTTAGGACCTGTTTTAGTATGTTGAGGGATAATGTAGAAAAATGTGTGACTGATGGACTGTAAAACAAATCCTTTCTGTGAACCACCTGGCCATGTCCTTCTGAGTGGCTCTAGCATCAATACAGTGGTTGGTTGCTTTTTTAGGGGGTTTTGGTTGGTTGGTTTCTCTTCAGTAAGCCCAAGCTGTTGGCAGTCAAGAGCTGGAAGTAAAGCTGGCTGCCCCATATGACTGCGATGTGCTGCACCCAAGTGTTCTCTGAGTGCTGCTCTTTTGGGAAGTGATGTTTTAGCGTGTTTACCCCATGTCAGCAGGGTACTCACACCACCACTGCAGCTCTAAGGTTGTGCTTTAGAGGGGGGCAGAGTGAACCACCACTGAATAGATCTGAGTACAAAGAGCAACACCATAAATTACCTCACGTATGCAGGTGTGGTTCTGTGCAATCTCACAGAATGCATGGTGCAAACAAAAGCTTTTCAGTCTTCTTTTTTAAAACTCTACTGCCTCTGACTTGCATTAGGTGGTCTTCGGGTTGAGATAAGGAAAAATGGTTTAAATGTGTCAATTTATTCCACTAATATTTAGGATTGCTATTTTAGCTAAAATACTTCAAAGTCTCAAAAAGTACAGAAAAAGCAAGGTGGTTGTTTACACTGACTAGAAAGGGAAGCTGACAGACTTCAGTGATGACACTGGCCTAATTAGGCTTATTAAATGCAGAACAGGAAAGTCCTGAACAGGGCATGTGGTTTGAGTTGCTGAATATCTCTCCCTACTGTTTTTTGCCTACTCAGTTTGCTGATTTAGAGTGGCTTATTTGCAACAAAAGATTTTTCAGAGTTTCCTGCCCTCAAGCTAATTTGCAGTATTCAATATGCCAAACCATTAATTTTGGCAAATTTAAAGATAGGAGTAGTTTTCCTTGTGAAAAGTGCTCAAGTCAAATGTATTAACCAAAGCAGTGTTTAAGAGCAGGGGGGTGATGTTCTGGATGTCAGGTTCTCTGGTGTTGTCCCCTTTAGAGGCCTGACAAGATACAAACTGTCCACTTCAAGACAGCTCTGAAACTTTATTAAAAACAGGGATTCGTTTCCCTTGCAGCTCTAGCCTTGTATCAATAAGACCTTCTGGTCTGTCTGACGAATAGGGTCAAGGAATCTCATATTCTGCTGCTGAAGCTCAGATTTGGGATAACTGATGTTTGTAGATGTGAGGTGACTGACTCATTTTGACTCAGATTCTGGCACACTCAGTGTGGATATCCAGTTCTGTCTCTAACAACAGGCAAAGGGAAATATCTTCTATTAATGAGCATCTGTAATTGCTTGCAATACACGTGAATGGGAAGGCCATCATACTGCCTGGGAGATTAGTCAGGTAAGCCTTTTAGCAAGAATTTCCATCTAATTTATTTAGATCCCTGGATGAGAGGAGATCCTGAGCTCTGGCCTTATAGTCTGTGTAGGTACAAGTCTTAGGAAATAAAGGCACAGTAGTAATTCTAAGTTTACTTGAACTCTGACCTTTGCCCTTAAGCAAACAATCCAGTAAGTCTCTTTCTAAAGAAGCAACTCCTCCTCTCTGCTGGTAAGGACTTTTCCAGCATTTATTGCTACTGACAGCTTCTGAAACCAGGCTTCACAGTTGGAAGCTGCTTTCCTTTTGTTGTGTGTAAATATGAAACACCTACTAATTTATGACTGAGATGAGCTGTGGTGTTAAGAAGTTGACAGATGTTGATGTTTAAATGCTGCTTCTGTTAGTGAGAGCATAAACTCTGTAGTTTAAGATAACAGCAGTGGATGGAAGGGTTAGTGCATGTTTATTATTCCTACAACTCTGATAGCTGTAGCTGAGGTTTTCACCCAACAAGGCAAGCAGTCACCTTCAATAGCTTTCCCAGATTCTTGGGAAATCTGAGATAAACTGTGTCCAAAATTTCTAAACACACTCAAGTTGCTCCCACGTCTGTTCTCTGTGGAAGCTGTACTGATACCAGAACCTGCAATGCTCTATGGGGAAAAAATTAATCCCTTGAGTATTTTTTAGAGGGGTAACAATATTGTTTGTGTTTTAGCAGAATCTGAAATATTTTGGCCTCTCCAGAAATGTTCTTTGATTCCAAGTGCTTTGTCTCGATTAAGAAACAGGTTTTCATGACTACATTTATATGTCCTGCTTTGTTAAATCCATCATTAGGCAGATCAACTAAGCTTAAAAATGGAGAAGGCAAATTCTTAAAGGAAAAGAACTGAGACCATTGAAAAATATTAAATAAGTGCAGCTCAAACCTCAGTTGTGCTGGGAGGAGATCAAATTCTATTTTTGTGAATCTTTGGAAAAAAGAAACCATGATGTAAAAACTAGTCTTCAGATTAGAATTTCAATAAGATGTACTATTGAGTATCCTGAAGAAGTAACTTGAAATTAATTGCTCAGACTCAGTAATAAAATGTTTCATTCATAATCTAATAATTTCTGATTTTTTTCTCCCTTTATTTCCACTGCTTTTTGAAAGCAGTTTTATAATTTAACAGGGGAGAGAGGAAGCATGTTCTAAAAATAAGTATTAAGTGCAGTAAAAGTGACAGTAATGCCTTCTGCTTTTGTAAGCGGATCAAGATAATACTTTTCCTGCTTGTACCTTTGGTGTTTTCTGTCTACAGAGCAATTTAGTGGAAAATGGCTGCCTTTTTACTTTATTAATCCAGGGGATAAACTACTGTGTATTTAACAGAATTGGTAAAGCATTCACTGTGTCACACTGGGGTTCACTACCAGCTGAGGTGCTCAGATGTTTGATGTTAACTTTTTTACTTGTTCTCTAAGTCATCTCTGGAGTGACCAGTTGAAATATTTAATTGTTTAAGAGTAATCTACAATACTGCTAATTATGACAATATCTTTGCACTTGTGTCAAATGTGATTTGAAGTTAAATGAGCTAGGATGTAATGAAGATTTTAAATTACTTAAGAGCTTTCACACATAGATTTTTGATGCTTTAGGACATAAATGCAGTGTGTAGTGTTCCCTGGGGAATTTCCATACTATTTTGAGAAGAAGAGTTCAAAGAATTCTCTGAAGAAATCCTGTACTGTATTGTTTGCCATGAACATCAGATTGAAGAACTTCTTCCAGTTTTAGTTTAAGACAACATTATAGGTTAGTGATAGGTTATCAGAGAATTTTAAGGGAGGGAAGGAATTGAAGGCTTGTATTTTATATGTGTAAAGGTCATGCAGCATGGATACATATTAGTTAGTAAATGTTATCCTCCTGCATTGCTTAAAAATGCTGGCTTTAAAATATAAAGGAAAAAAAGGTAGTATATGCTGGTTTTTAAAATTAAAGAAATCAGCAACACATCTTTAGATTAGCAAATAACTTCTTTGATTCAGTATCTAAAAGTGGCAACCCATTATAAATTGCCTAAGAGAGATGTTGATACCAGCAAAGTAAGGAGTGGGTTTTTTAATCTGGGCTTGGAGTTTTTCTGTTTTAATTCACTGTGAGGAAATAGACAAAATTAATGAAATCTCTGTGGAATAAATCCTTCAAAGACAGAAGGTAGGACTTAAAGGTGGGACTCCTGTGTTTAATTTATTTTTGACACCTGTTGTGCACTTTAAATACAAATTATTGCCCCCCCTCCCTTTGTTTTAAATTCTGCTTTCTTATTGATGTAAAATACCTGAAATGAGGGTGCTCTTTTCCCTAGTTCAGCATCTCTCTTTGTGAAACCAACGTGGTGTGGATGCAGTGTTCAAAGTGGGTGGAATCTCCTTGAATAAAGGAGAAGATGGAGGTGCCAACAGTCAGCAGTAAAGATAATGGTAACTTTCGCATCTCTTTTTCAGTTTTCTTTCTCTTTGAAAAAAGTTTTATTCCTTAATCTCTGTGACTCTTGTTCCACTGAGTCATGAGAGAGATGAATGTGTCTGAATATTACTACTTAATAACTGGAGTGATTCCTGATGTTCAGTGGTGATATGCAGTTATCTTAAGAGAGCATCAGAGGAGAATACCCGGCATTTGTTTCCAGCTTATAAAGCCAAGGAGTTTTCTGTTGTTTCACCTCTTTTCAGTAGGAGGTATGATCTTGAGCCCAGACTGATATGTGTGACATTGCCTGTATGGTTTTCTCACAGGTCAGTTGCAAATTGCGAGTATTGACCTAACCCTGCTGGTTAATAACATGGTAAAATAACTCTTATGCAACAGAGCTGATTGCAGGCAAAAAAAGGAAAGCAGACAGGAAATGTCTGTGCATTTCTTAGAAGCACAAATTGAGGAAAGGTGCATTTCAAAGGTCTGGGTCACTGTTTGGCTCTGGTTGATCTTCTTTTTGTACTGAAGTGTCTTGCGCTTTTCTGTTTCTTGGGCTCAGGTGTATCTCATGTTCTGACTCTAGCGCTGCAAGAGCTCAGCTTGCTCTGCAAGAGAGATGTCAATGGCGTTGGAGTGCTCTATGACCTGCTCAGATCCCGCTGGCTGCAAGCACTGCTAAAGGTAGGGTACCACACAGCTGGGAAAGCAAAGGTCGCCCAGAGAACAATCTCTAGGGAGTAGCTACTTGATTTGGCCAGATCAGGACAAATGCTTATTTACACTAAGTGCTGATAGTCCCAATGTCAGTCCTAACATCTGCAGTCACAGTAGACAAAACCTCTTTTTCTTTAAAGGGAAATAAAGTATTCTCATCCATAACGTCCTAGACATTCAAGCTCTTCTACTTCACCTCTCTGTGTTAAGGCCAGGGCACAGAGACTGAACACAGCATTGCTCAGCTGTCTTTTCTGTTCTTAAATTTCTGTATGGCTATGCATCCCACTTCTTGGCCTGTGATACTGTGGTTTTTATTTTGCATCCCACTCATCTGATGTGTAATTGAAGATGTTATATTGTTAGATAACAGAGTTTTGACTGGTGTTTCTATCTTGAGATGAATTTTTTTCTCTGAGACAAATTCTGTACAAATTCTGCTTTTCTCTAAGAAGGATTTTTAAAATCTTTGAATTTTAAAGAAGAGCTTTTACTGGATAAGAATGCCCATTAGGGCATTTTAAATGCAGCATTTTGTTTTAAGTTAAATGTACTTTGCTAATTATAATTTCAACTAGAGGAAGGAAACAGGCTATGAATCAGAGAATTGACTCCATCAGGCTATGGACCTGTGTAGACAGCTTTTCTTCTAGGCAAATTCAAAACTACAGTATAACAGCTAGCTACTTGGTAATTTGGAAAGGCAGTGAGTTCAACACTTCATTCCAGATGCATTAGATATTAAGAATTTATGTTGCAGATTCTGGGGCTCTAGCTGGACTGAGAAGTTTCCAGAAATACAGTGTTGTCCATTGCCTGTCATGTATGTATCTATATGATCACGTGAACTGGTCAATGTCATCATTGCCTTGTTTTGTCTCTCATGGCATGCAACAGATTTATGAATGTCTCCAACATTATCTTGGAAAAAGACCAGCTCCTGTCACGCTGCAGGCACGTGCATTGAGTCGTGAGGTGAGGCCGTGTATGCACAGTTTATTGCTTTACTTACTGATACCAAATGAATGGACTCCCCTGCAGAAGTGTTCTGGTGTTTGTGTCTCAGGTCTAAGTACAGTATATAAACTTGAAACTCTCCTTGCACATTTGTAAAACTACTCGACAGCCCTTACTGTGGTGAGGGAGGAAGCATGAGAAATGAGCACAGCTGTGGTCTCTTGCTGCATGAGTCCTGGCCAGTGTAATGAACACAAATGTTAATTGTTTAATCACTGACCATATATTTTTCTTCCCATGTAACTGTGTGGTTCAGTGTTACGGCTACAATCGAGCAGCCTGACATGGGGATATTGAAAAGCTTTTTATATTTCCCTAATCATAATAGCTGAATTCTGAATCTTTTAATTAGTGGGAGAGTTAATGACAAAGCAAAGAAACTGAGACTAGTGATGAAATTGGTAGAGGGATGGGAGCAAAAACTAATTTAGAGCACATGGCACTGTGCCTGAACTAAATTAAGCCTGGCTGAGTGTTGTGCAGCTGTGGTCATATTGTCCAGTTCTAGGGCAAACCATATGGACATCCTCTGAGTCATATAATGGGGGGGGTGGGGCTTAACACTGTCTCCATACTATATTCCTTTACTTTCAATGTAGAGCTTTCTAAACAAATTGACCTCTAGATCCCACCTCTGTGCTTTCTCCCTTACATTTTTCAGGTGATAGAGTTACTGCGTGAAGCGCCCCAGTCAGGAGAGATCAAAGAGCTGAGACGGCTACTGCGTTCTCCACACTTAAAGGCAAGTCCTGCATAAGGAAAGAAAAGGGTTGCTCAGGGAGCTCTCTGCAGTGGGAATGGAAGTGGATGGGCAGCTGTTCACAAGAACTGGTAAAGCAGCCAGAAGAGACATAGTTAATGGTGAACTAATCTGATTGTGAGATTAAATGGTGGACTGTGTGACTGAAGTACCTGCAGTGGGCTGCATTTTACTTAATGCTGTGTTTGAAAGATGTTTCTTAAAAAGTTTTAAATTATGGGCAGTTAATGCAGACATACAGAACCAAATTTCCTTGAAATTGCAAAACCTGCATTCTTAACCCAAGAGTTCCAAATACAAATATTTCATCTTTCGTAAGTTTTCCCCAAGAAAGAGAGGAACTTTTCTTAATACTTTCACTGTTTGATTTTCCTGGTGGAAAGAAGAAAATGTCAGTGTGTGCAAGGGATCTGTGTTCACACGGGAACACATTCAGTGATTTCTGTTTTCTGACCAGTTGCTGTTTAAAGCTCTGCTGTTGTATGGTCTTTGCTTATGGGTGGCTTGGTTTGCTTGTTTTCATTTGTAACAGGCCTTGCTATCTGCTCATGATACTGTGGCCCAGAAAGATTTTGAACCAACTCTTCCACCACTGCCAGACAACATACCTGAAAATGAAGAAGCTATGAGGATTGTCTGCTTAGTGAAAAACAACCAGCCTCTGGTCAGGGACCTTCCTTGTGTCTGTCACATTATTTTAACTTAGACAAGAATTCATAATGCATCAGATGCATATTGATTTCTTTCCAGGAATGTCATGGGGCTTGTGTGCATTTTTGTCCAGATTTTACAGAATCACAAGAATTGTTGAGGTTGGAAAAGACCTGAGGAGACCATCGAGCCCTGCACAGTGTGGGTGTAACCTAAAGTAGGTTGTTCAATGTCTTGTCTTGCTCAGGGTTTGAACATTTGGCAGATGCATTTTCATTATATGCAATAAAACGAGATAAAATTGGATTGAAAGTTATTCCCATGGCCAAAACAGAAAGGAAGGGAAGAGAGACTTTGGAAAGTGTTTTAGAAATCATTTGTGCTTCTAAGCAGCAGAAATTGTATAGCTTAGCTAATCTGTTTTAGGAAAAGACAACTGTAATATTGGAGATAGAAAAGATTTCTTAGTGTCAATCAATGAGGTTATTTTAGTGTGATGGAAGATGAAGACATTGGAGGACTTAGTACTAATACATTACAGCCCCAGAAACTACAGGCCTGTCAATGTCACTTCAGTGCCTCACAAAGTTGTGGAGAAGATTATTCTGGGAGGTATTGAAAAACACTTGAGAGACAATGCAGTCATTGGTCACAGGTAGCACAGCTTCATGAGGGGAAAGTCCTGCTTATCAAACCTGATTTCCTTTTATGACAAGGTAACCCACCTAGCTGATCAGGGGAAGCCAGTTGATGTAATCCTTTTGGAATTCAGTAAAGCTTTTGATACTATCTCTGAGTATCCTTCTGGACAAAATGTCCAGCACACAGCTGGATAAACATATCATGCAGTGGATGCACAACTGGCTCATGGGTCAGGCAAAAGGGGTTATAGAGACTGGGATGACATCAGACTGGGGACTTGTCACTAGTGGGGTTCCACAGGGCTCCATTCGTGGCCCTATGCTCTTCAACATCTTCATCAATGACCTGGACACAGGACTGGAAAGGGTACTGAGCAAGTTCATAGACAATACAAAACTGGGAGGAGCTGTTGACTCCCTTGAGGGCAGAGAGGGTCTGCAGAGAGACCTCAACAAAGGAGAGGGCTGGGCAATCACCAACCATGTGAAGTTCCACAAGGGAAAGTGCCGGATTCTGCACCTGGGATGGGGCAACCCTGGATGCATGGACAGACTGGGGAATAACATGCTGGAAAGCAGTGCCACGGAAAGGGACCTGGGGGTCCAGGTCAATGGCAAGTTGAACATGAGTCAGCAGTTACCTGGCAGCCAGGAGGATCACCCGTGTCCTGGGGGCATCAGACAGAGCAGTGCCAGCTGGGCAAGGGGAGGGGATTGTCCCGCTCTGCTCTGAGCTGGAGTGGCCTCACCCTGAGTGCTGGGGCAGTTTTGGGTGCCATGATGAAAGAAAGGCATTGAGCTGTTAGAGAGCCTCCAGAGGAGGGCCACAAAGATAGTGAAGGACCTTGAGGGGAAGCCTTATGAGTGGCAGCTGAGGTTGCTTGATCTGTTCAGCCTGGAAGAGAATGGTGGGGGGGAACTTCACTGCAGTTACAACTTCTTGAGAGGGGAAGAGGAGGAGCAGACACTCATCTGTTCTCTCTGGTGACCAGTGACAGGACCCGAGGGAATGGCCTGAAATTCTGTCAAGGGGGGATTTAGGTTGGATATTAGAAAAAGGGTGGCTGGGCACTGGAGCAGGCTCCCCAGGCTCCCCAGCACCAAGCTTGACAGAGCTCANGGAAAGGGACCTGGGGGTCCAGGTCAATGGCAAGTTGAACATGAGTCAGCAGTTACCTGGCAGCCAGGAGGATCACCCGTGTCCTGGGGGCATCAGACAGAGCAGTGCCAGCTGGGCAAGGGGAGGGGATTGTCCCGCTCTGCTCTGAGCTGGAGTGGCCTCACCCTGAGTGCTGGGGCAGTTTTGGGTGCCATGATGAAAGAAAGGCATTGAGCTGTTAGAGAGCCTCCAGAGGAGGGCCACAAAGATAGTGAAGGACCTTGAGGGGAAGCCTTATGAGTGGCAGCTGAGGTTGCTTGATCTGTTCAGCCTGGAAGAGAATGGTGGGGGGGAACTTCACTGCAGTTACAACTTCTTGAGAGGGGAAGAGGAGGAGCAGACACTCATCTGTTCTCTCTGGTGACCAGTGACAGGACCCGAGGGAATGGCCTGAAATTCTGTCAAGGGGGGATTTAGGTTGGATATTAGAAAAAGGGTGGCTGGGCACTGGAGCAGGCTCCCCAGGCTCCCCAGCACCAAGCTTGACAGAGCTCAAGAAGCATTTGGACAATGCTCTTAGGCACAGGGTGTGACTCTTGGGGGTGGTGCTGTGCAGGGCCAGGAGCTGGACTCTGATCCTTGTGGTCCCTTCCAAGTCAGTGTATTCTGTGATTATGTGTTATTGCTATATCCATGCTGTGGTTAAAAGGCTGCATCCCTCCATGCCTTTGTGTCAGTGTGAAGATCAGACTTGTGATATGAAAGGAAACTTCCTGGGGTCCTTTGGTGATCAATGTGTTTTTTCTTTGTTCTTGCCTGCCAGGGTGCCACCATTAAGCGCCATGAGGTAACAGGTGACATAACAGTTGCCCGTGTGATCCATGGTGGGCTGGCAGACAGAAGTGGTAGGTGGAATTTGAAACAAAGTGATACATAAAACTGAACTTGAAATAAAATATTTGAAGTAAGATAATACCTGAGCTTCTACATTATAGAGCAAGATGATGTGTACATGGGCCAGCACTGTAAACAGAGATGCATTGCAGTGACTTTGATTCTGGCTTCATAAATTTTCAGATAAATTTGCTGATTTACACTGAATTGAGGTACAAATCCAGTTTTCATTATGAGTTCTTGGCACCAATACCTGGATATCCCAAATTGCAGTCTAGTATGAAATGCAGCACATTCCCTAATGGAGAAATGGTAAACATCAATAGTTTGTGATTCTAGAAGATAACGGACTTTAAGGAATACATAAGAATACTTTTTGGCACTAGACTACTAAACACTTTGCTTAGCACTAGTAGCTAAGCAGTCTTGCAAGGAGCTCCCTCAGAAATGTTACTGCTTTGGCATCCTAGAATTGAATGTGTTCCATGTCCCTTAGGAAATGTAACAGAAATGTAAAACATTAGAAGTAAAATTCAACTGTAATCATGATAAAATAGTTTCTTTTAGTATTTTCTGTCTTTTGTATAGAGAAGAAAACACAACTTGTAGAAAATAGCTGATTAAATTCCTAGTTTGACTAATATTTTAATTGAGTTAAAGGAACATGGAAAAGAAAACAAAATTGTGAAGACTTTACTGTGAAGGATAGAGAAGAGTCCCAGGATCTCACACTGCACAAGGAGTTTTTAGGGGTCTGATTCCAAGTCTCATGGTCTTTTAATATAGAATAGGTTCATAAATTACTTTGGGAAATGGAGCAATATTAAAATGTTTTTGCTAGTTTTAAGGCAAATCATCAGTAGATTGCAAAGATGTCATTGGGGGTGTGGGAAGAAACAAGAAAGCCAAAGCATGCAAGCTTCTTGTGACCCACAGCAGTCTGCAGTCCCATCCAGGGGCAAGGCAGCCTGAATCCAAAATGCCTTCCTGCATACCTAGTGTAGGAACATTTTAATGCTGACTTAGAAACCTGTGGTATTTGTGTGTGATCCTTTCCAAGATAAATCATGCTGTGATAAAATTCCTGCTGCTGTTTTCATATTTGTTTTCATGGTAGGGTTGCTGTATGCTGGAGACAAACTGGTGGAAGTAAATGGAGTTCCTGTTGAAGGACTTGAGCCTGAGCAAGTCATTAATATTCTGGTATTTAATATTTTTTAAATGTTTTCTGCTTTTACATTAAGATTATTTGTATACTCACTCTTTTACACACTCTTGTACATAAGAAAGCCTGAAATTTTTAACAAAAAATTCAGATTGTTTCCTTACCCTGAATGAAGTTCACAACTGCTCATGAAATCCAAATATGTGAAACCAGAATTAAATCTAACTTCTGTTCTGGACAGAAGTTGACTTAATTGTGACCATTCCACCTGTAGCTTCTGGGAAAAATACTAATTTATTCAGACTTTACTGATTCATCATTTTTTCTAGAAGTGCCACTCAGTTAATATTCCACAAGAAAGTAGAGGAAAGCTGCTATTCTAAGAAGAGTCCATGTTACAAAATGCACTAAGGCAGAGTCAATGAGCTTGTAAGCTACATACCTCACCTTAAAAAAAAAAAAAAGGGCAATGTCATTACTCTGGTCAAAATTCTCATGAAGAAATCTGTTGAGATGTCCCTGTTAATTCTCATTTTGCCCACATTTTTTCAGGGTTCTTGACTGCAAAGTGTTAAGTGCCAGCCAGTGAGGTATTTCTGTGTCTAATTATATCAAGTCTATGTGCTATTGCTCTGTACCATTTCTAGGTATAAGAAATACAAACTCTATTGGAATGCTTAATTATTAAATTATGTTCCTCCCCCTTTATATCACCCATCTAACCAGACCCTGCTGCTAATTTAAATAAGATTTCAGTAGAAAAGTTTGGTATGAATTACTGTTGAAATTACGTATACTTACAATGAAACATAGGTTACATTAAATTAAAAATATTTAGCAAAACTTTGATGTTTCATTCTTGAGTTACAGCATTGTCACATTGACTCTGTCTACCTGAATTCTGTCTGTAACACAGACATTACAGTATCCTCAAAGCCATGCTGTGTCAAGCTTTTCTTGCCTATATTTGATTGCTTGTGTTGAATACCAACCATATTTTAATTTTTTTCAAATCATTTAGGCCCTGTCTCAGGGGACAATAATGTTCAAATTAATTCCAGTTTCTGATCGGCCTGTCAGCAACCAAACAACAGTAAGAAACATTCTTTTTCTTTTTCCAGATCTGTAGCAGTAGTGCCTAATTGTGTAATACAAAGACATGGTTTTGCCTGGGAGTTTATTGCAATCTCTAAATCGTTAAAGGCTGCCTCTCAGCTGACATTGCTGTTGCTGAAGCAGTAAAGACAGTAAGTGGAAATGTAACTGTGTAATGAAGGCACTCTGAGTGATCTACAGGTTGAAGGCCAGTTCTTTTCATAATGTATGAGACAAATGGGTTTTTTTTTTCCTCATTTAATGAACAGAGAGGGTTTACAGCTTGATGTGGTTTTTAAAACTTGACTTCACTGTTAGACTGAAGTTGCAGCAATATCTGGCCCTGTGACTGTAAAGCTCGTGTTGTACCAGTTCTAAACTTGGCCTCAGCTTACTCTTGTATGTTTTCGTTACCAGCTGTATGTGCGAGCAATGGCAGATTACTGGCCCTTGCAAGATCCTGCCATACCATGTGCTGATGCAGGTTTGCCTTTTAAGAGGGGTGAAATACTCCAGATTGTGGACCAGAATGATGCTCTCTGGTGGCAAGCCAGGAAAGTTTCAGATCTCAGTGCCTGTGCTGGACTCATACCATCAAATCATCTTCTTAAAAGGTAAAGAAATCATCATTTTCCTGATTTCTGGCTCAAAAACAAACCAGTTATTTACCTGTGTTATTTAAAATTTTTATAAGTTTTGTAGCAATATGATTCAGAGTGACATCTGACAAACATCTTTCCTCTTTCTGATCTCAGACTTCTCGCTCTTTTTCTCTTAAGAGCACCTGTGTTGAGAACAAGCCTTTGAAAGCACCTGTATAATCTCAAACTGCCATTTAGGAAATTTGCAGCACTTGTGCAGTCTCCATGGTGGTTGCTCAGACATCTAGTGGAGTGTAGCAGCTGAAAGATGTGTGGAAATTGAGGGCCCTGACTATTAAAGGACCATCATCCATGATGGAATAAAAAAAGGCAAGGGGAAGAGTGGGATACTAAAAGCATAGTATTTTTTTAAAGATGTCCTGTGATGCGTGAGTCATCTCTTCAGCTTTGGTCAAAACCAAGTAGACCAGATTAAAAGAAAGGACAAAAAAACCTCCAAACACTCAAGAAAGAACAAGAATCTCTTGCCTAGTATTTTCTGCATAAATAGACTATTATTTTTACACTACATGCGTTCAGAATCAGAGTTCTTACACTGCTGTAGCAAACTTTTCAATTTGATCCTTTAACCACATGTCCTGTGGTACCCCCAGGATAACATAAGGCCCTGCAATAGCAGATGATAAACTCACTTTGTAAGAAATATCAACCTACCAGGAATCTGTGGTAATGCAAGGTGAAATCAAACTGGGTTGTGACTCGGGGTACAAGCAAGAGGCTCTGTGTTGTAATGGAGGCAGTAGTACTACTACCCCCAGCAGTAGCACACTCTTCTGCTTCCAGGAGGCTGTACCACAGTATGGCATATCTTCCTGTACTTTTATATAAACTCTTAATACTTCTGGGCTGCTGATTTGGAAATCTGAATAGTTCTGATAGCATGCTGGTTTTCTTTCAGGACTTCACAGTGGGCTAAAACATTGGTAATTTTTCATTTCTTGCTGTCTTCTCTCAGTTCAGTACAGATCGACCTTACATGTAAGCAGTGGATCTGGCTGAAGCATAATGTACTTGTGGACTGTTTTGTTTCTTTAACTGTGATAAATCTATTTCTACATAGGAAGCAGCGAGAATTCTGGTGGTCTCAGCCCTTCCAGCCCCATCTCTGTCTCAAATCATCAATGTGTGAGTGAAAAGTTACTTGAGTGATACAGCAGGAAAGAAAGATCTTTTCTCTTTCTCAGGGATACTGAAATAGAAGATTATACAATTCAGCTTAATTCAAAGACATTGTTTCTGGAGCCATATTGTAATTCTCAAGTGTGTTAGCTCTCCCCAGAAAAACAAATACATAATGATAATTGTACCTGGAGTACTGTTGGTGGAGATGGTTGTCTCCAGTGTACTTGGGATCTGACCATAAGAGAAGCTGTGAATTCAATTTCTTCTCAAGTCTGTAAGCTCTAGGAGCTCACTAGGCCTTGTAAGTCTTGAGGTGACAATTGTACTGGCCTGACTTTGCAGGGACACAGATACCAGCTCTGCACTGAAAAGTGCCATACAATGTTTAGAATGGTTCTTTGCCATCAAAGCTATTGAGAGAATAACAGAACTCCTTTTCTTGATGTCTAAGATAAGATATGCTGCCCTTTAATTTATTCATGATAACAATCCACAAATCTCCTCTGCCAGCTGTAACTTTCTGTAAATATGCAATTATTCCCAGAAAAATAATGTTCTTCCTGTTTCCTCTGTCCCTATTTTCTTCTATGGCTCTTTATGCAAGTATAAAATTTTTCTCTTATGATAAATCCCAGAGGGAATGTGTTTCATTCCCTAGGATTCTTCTTGCACTGATTGCTTTGTTTGCTAGAGCTGAGGCTCTCTTTCACCATAGTTTTTTTGCATTTTAACTGCTTCGATGGATATGCTGTGAGCAGTAAGCACTGTGGAAGAAGGTAGGCAATCACATCTGGACAGCACTGCATTTCTGTACCTGGAACCAATATAGCACATGGTTTTACAGGCCTTTTTAAAAATCGACAGAAATGAGGCATTTTGATAAATATGTGCAGAAGAAGCCCAAGTTCTTGGCATTTTGTGTGCTTAACATAATTGAAGTCCAGCCTTTTTTCACCTGAAGTGGTATATGCATACATAGTCTTAAAGTGGAAACCTTGGCTGTGAATTGTCTATTAGGGAAGTGACTGTTTGGATGGGTTCTTTGAGGAAAGAAAGACAACATTTCCTCTCTTTTCTTCTCTCTCTTTCTCTCCTGGAGCAGCTCCAAGAGAGTATTTCTTTAAGGGATACATATGGGCAGAATGTGATTGACAGATACACTGACAATTGCCCTGTAACTGGAAAATAGCTCCTACTGGGCCTCTCTGGAGGGGTGTGCAAGAACAAAACACAAACAGTGCTGTATTGTGAGCCCATGAAATTGCCCAAGCTCATGTGATCACATTTCAGAGACATAAATAGCTGTGGTCTGGGGATTGAGAAAGAGTTGAATTGATCTTTTCCTTTTCTTTGTAAAAGCAATAACAAAAATAAAAAGCAAAACACTTTCCTTGAGTGTAGTGTGTTGGAAAGATATTTAAAAGCAATAGGACAGAAAATTATATTCCCTCATGGTAATACTTAATAAATTGATATCTACTGGATAAACAGATTGACAGCCAGGGTAAACCTTTCCTTATTTCATGAGGAGAATTCAAGTTTAAATGCATTTGCCTGTCTGCTGCAAGCCCTTCAGAGCACTCACTTAAGAAGAGCTTTTCGCTCACTGTAGAGAAGGTAAATTGGAGTTAATGGTTAAAATCCTTAAAGATGTCTAAAGGCTACCTGAGCTTCAGGTATCTTCCTTCTGCTGTTTGAGTTCAGTCGTGTAGGATCTGTAAGGTTGTTTTTCCTCCCCAGTGTTTTTCTGATTCAGGTGAATTTTTTTCTCTTGTGTTGATCTGTAGAGGACGACATGCAGATTGATGAAAAGTGTGTGGAAACAGGTAACTGAATTCACTTGAGATTATTTTTTTTGCTTTAAGGCAGTAGCTAGTTAAAAGCCTCACTTCCTAGATAAACTCACTTATTCTCCTAGTGAACTTAATGGTAGAAAATTCTATCTTTCATACCCCGGAAACCTCATTTAGTATTAGTGTATTAAATTGAGCTGTTGGCAGTTCTGGTGTACAGTGCTTATAGTCAAGTGTTTTGACCAGCCCAAAAATATCTGCTTGAATGAGATCCAGCCTCTTTGATTCAACTGTTGGATTGTGGCTGTAATGTTACCATAGCTTTTTGCCTATTGCATATTTAGTGCCACAGATTGTTGTGGTCTTGGAGAACCCACACAATTCATTGTCAGAAACTGACCTTGGGAGAACACGGAGCAAGAACAGGTTTTATCTGTGAACACTAAGTGTGAAGATTGGTAGCTTGAGTTGCTCCCTAAAGCAGTGCAGCTCATTCTTCCTTCTCCAGGGTAATTCAGAAGCTCTCATGGAGGGATGTGATCCTGTAGGACTGTGTGAAAAGAGATGAAGCAGTTAATTCAAGTATGGTGAGCTGTATTTTGCCCACCTCAAGGTAGAGGGAGCTGGGGAAATTATATGTGAGACAGGCCATCAGAAGCTGGAAAACTGATTTCTGAATCTGAAATTTATTAGAAGGAAAAGAATTAAATTTTGAATTTATTTTAATATCTTTGCTCTCTGGATTTCTAAACAAGATGAAGAAACATTTGAGTCAGGTAAGTTTCTCTGACCTAACTCTATAAATTCCTTGCTATTGCTCTGCTGTGACAAGGATGTCCAGAGACAGGCATCTTACAAACAAGCAGGTGGCAAAAACCAAAATGCCACTTTAGCTTCAGAAACCATTCTGGCTTGAAAAGCAATTATGTAAAATCCTGCTGCTTTAAGTCTAAGTCTTCTTCTTGTTTCCTGATTACCTTAGTAGTAAGGTTTCTGTCCTCTTCTCCCACAAGTGTGAATGTTTCTTGTCATGCATCAGTAGCAGATCTATTTATCCAATCCAGTCAGTTACACCACGCAAGCTGTGACCACAGGGGCTGTGCTGATGTCAGCAGATAACTGGATTACCTTCGGTAATATGGAGGTCTGAATCCCCAGTGCCTGTAGGAGTTGGTGTGGTAAAGAGGAAAGCTGCTTCTGGATTCCTGATTGTGGGCAGATTGGCATACAGGAAATAAAAACACTTATAAAATTCATTATTTATGTATAAAAAATACAATCAATCAGTACTTCTTTTTTTTTTTTTTAACCAAGCTGGATATGCGGTTTTTTGGGTTTGTTTGTTTGTTTTCATTTAGGAAGCAGCTGCTTGTTGAGAGTTCTGCAAAACTTAAGTCTTCTAAAATGAATAATTTCTCCCTTAAAATAAAACTATTGCTAAACTTCTCATTTGAGGTAATTGGTAATCTTGTGGAGAAGAGTGTTGTTCTACTTTATATTTGTTCTTCTCCACAAGGTCTCTGCTTTTCAGTTCTTCTGCCAGTTCTTCTTTCTGCACCTTCTTCTCTTACCACAGGTGGTTTATTCTCTTCCACCTCTCAAGCAATGCCCAAGGCTTTTAAGGCAGGACCAGCAGGTCTGCAGGGCAGTCTTTTGTTTTCAGGCTAGGATGTTTCTGAGAGCTGCACTTGGGGATTACTGTTACAAATCCTGCCCACTACTCAGTGCTGAGTCAGCTCTCCGCTGACAGAGGAATAAAGGTGCAAATACTTGCTATCCTACTTTAACCAGTAGTTGCAGATGGGTTTTGCAGTACAATACTGACATAGATGTTGCAGTTGAGTCTTGCATTCTTTGGGAACTGAGAATTCATGCTCAAAGAAGCCTATTTTAGACTTAATGTCTGCAGTACCTGTTTCCTACATTCCCTAAATGCGTTGGACAATGCTGGTTGGATTTTTTTATAGATCATAGTAAACACTGTCTTCTCAAAACTAATTGTTTTATATCTGTCTCTACCTGAATGTGCAGAGGAGCTTAAAGAAGGTAACACTAACTTTTTTCTCCCTGTCTCCTGTAAGCAGTAATCTAACAGAATTTATCTGTGGTCATGCTTTAGCAGGAACTACCACTCTTCTTGCAATACCCAGTAGCTGAATTGCTTGTTCCCTGTAGGATTCTATACTGCACTCTATACCATAGAAGAGAGCATAGATAAAGCAGAAATATTTAAATATGTTTGAATGATGACTCAAGAGACCTGATGATAGAAATTAGATGGGCATGTGTCAGCAGAACATTACTCTGAACATTGACCTGAATGGGCAGTTTTGTGCCAAGTAGTTTTTTCCATAGTTATAAACTAGTTGTTAGTACATATAGAAATGTTGGACTAAAACTGTATTGTAAAGGTACAAGTAATGAAGAGTGTATAGATGTGAGAGAAAAATTAATGTGCATCTAATTTTGTTTCAGTACTTCCGTGCTTATGAGATAACTGTAAATCAAAGAGTCTCGTGCTAAAAGCATTTCAAAGCATTTCATTGCAAGTTAAAATAATGTTTTGCCTCAGAACAAATACTGCTTCTAAAGACATTCCTATGTTTTCTGTATCTCATTCTTGCTTTAACAAGGCCTAAATAAAGGGAACACATAACTTGGATAACTATGTGCATGATTAGGGGAAAATAAGGAATCCTTTTTGAAAAGAAAGCCAAACACTGGCACCATTTTTTTCCTTGGTTATTTGTTTTCAAATCATCTTTCTCAAATAGTTTCTAAACTTTCTGAACATTCATTTCTTGGAAAATTGGTATGTTTGAGTCTTATACAAGAGAGCTAATTTTAAAAAAAAAGACATACAGAATTTTAGAAGTCTCACCTGAATAGTGAAGCCTATGTATGAGGAACAGCATGAGAACGAGGACAAAAAGAATTGGAGGAAACAGGTTAGGTTCATGTTGGAGCAGAAGTATCATTGATTCGATGAAGAAAAAGAAATAATAAAACCAGGTCTTCATTTTGCCTGAAAGATCTGAGCAGACACAAGTTGCATTTTCCAAACATGATGTGGGGCAGAGACTCAGTTACAAATTTTTTATTTCTAATTTTGGGCTACTGACTTGTTGGTTATTGTTTTAGCGAAAGAGTTCTTGTAAGATAGATTTCACCTGAAAAGCTTAAATTATGTGGAGGTTTTTTTAACTAATTTAAATTTCAAAACATTGTCTGGCATCTAGATATCTTATGAATTAAATAGAATGTTAAGTTTCAAATTTAATTTAGAAAATACCAAGACTTTCTATGTTTATTTTTCTTACAATGACCCTTTTGAACTGGTTACTGGTCATGTGAAATATTTTGATATTTTATATTATGGAGTATCGTGCTTTTAAAATTACATTAGTCATCATACTTCCACATATTTACTGAAACTCCTTTTTTCTTGGGATCAGCAATAATTGTTAGCTATCTAGCTTTTAAACTTTCTCTGTTCTTTTTTATTTCATGAGTATTTGTTCTTTGTATTCTAGAAGAGGAAGAATTTGGTGAATTTGGTCAACGAGTCTTTATTGGTATGAAAGACTAAAGATAAGTAAAATGTTTGGGGCTTGATCTAGTTTAAGTGCTTGTCTGAAGTTAAATAGAATGCTTTGTTCTTTATATCACTAAGACTAAATGGAATACAGCTTATTCTGTTTTCCAGACTTCAGGAAGTCTCTTTCCTTCTAATAATGCTCAATCTCTCCATTTAAATCTTTCATCCTGTGAGGTTTCTACAAAGACTTGGCCACTGCTACTTAAACTTGACTTCATGATTAATTTTGCTCAAAAGTAATGTCTGTCATCCACTGAGAATAATCACGAGGGCTTTCATTAGAAAAGTACACCTATACATGAACTTTTCAGAGTTGGATGGTCAAGCAGAGCAACAAACCTATCCCTATGGTTATTAAACCATAGCAGCCTTTAAAATACATGTTCTGGAGGCTGGAGCAAATGATCCAGACTTTCCTCATGAGAGCAAACCACCTATACTATCAAAAAAAGTTCACCTGTTCCCTAGGGATGCCTCAGGTCATCAGAAACTTCTCCTTCAGCTTTTTTTGGGGATCTGTAGGAAGTCTTTAATCCTGGGCTGATTTTCAGGTGACTTTCAGTGGGATTTCACCTACTCTGTAGCTGTCATTTAATGCTCAGAGATTCTACCAAGCTGTCATATCAAGTGCAGCAATGAAATTCACTAACCTTCACCGTGCAAAAAGCTCAGAAAGGGTAGCGTGTGGTGTGGCTTAGAGAGATGCCCTCTGGGCTAAAGACCTAGCTGCCTGCACGTCGGGTGTATTTGCAGTACTGATGCCTTGCCCTTGCAGCCGGATTCCGCAGAAGCATGCGGCTGTGCCGCAGGAAGGCGCGGCTCAACCAGCAGTCCTGCTACAGCCGCTGCCCCAGCAGCTGCTACAGCGCCCTGGCAGCTCCCTATGAAGAGGTGGTCAGGTACCAGCGGCACCCAACAGACCGGCACAGGCTAATTATCCTCGTGGGTAAGAGGTCAACGACCTTCACCGGCAAATTTCACCCTCTTCTGCCAGAGGAGAGCAAACATTCACCCATGGTCTGATCCACTGGGGTTTCCTGCTGCTGATTGCAGAGGCTGCTGACTCTGTAGGCAGCTCTCAAAGCAACACTTCAAGTATATTGTAATTGGACCCCATTATTTGGGTTAAAGTTTATTGTAGGTATCATCTTCTTTGCTTGAGATAGGAAATGTTTAAAAGCAATAATAATAAAGTCCTTAGAATAAGCTGTACAGCTACGAATGCTGGTTAGTAATGGATTTTATTAGGGAAAGTGGTTCTGTTTTGTACTCAGTTGTGACTGAATATGATGAGAAAACACTTCTAACTTAATAGAAAACATCTTTACATGGAGGCATTTCTACCAGTGTTAAATGAATCGATATAGCAATAATAAGAGTATTTAACTCCAGACTAGAACAATCCCAGTCATGGACAGTATGGAAAGTTGCCTTTAATAATGTTTGTTATAGGACGTATTGTATTAAGTGGGCTGCAGACTCTCAAGAAGACTTTACTTGTAGTGACTGAAGGAAAGCTGCTGTTCTGCACTGTTCTATGGTCCTGATAAAGCAAACTGAGTAAAAGCAAATCCACTGTCCTTTCTAAATCTGGAAGTATTTGATAATTTTTTCTTTTAAGCTAGTACTGCTGAGTTGCCTCTTGGGTGTGGCTGTGTTGCTGGGGAGTGATTTGTACCCTGACAATAATATTAGCTGCTCTTCCAACTCTCCAGGTCCTGCAGGAGTTGGTGTGAACGAGCTACGGCGAAGGCTCATCACAAGCAACCCACGAGAGTTTCAAAGTGCCACACCTCGTATGTAATGCCTTTCCTCTTTCCCACACTACCCCAATTCAAACATAAATTGGAGATGCCAAGTACTTTCCTCTTGCCTTTGTGCATTCATACACTCTTCGCTCCATGGCTGTTTCCTCAGCTCTACTGAAAGCCAGTACTGTTTGCTTTCATAAGGGTTAATTTAAAATACTATCCATCTCATTTTGGCATATCAGACAAAGGTATTTTCAAGTTCCAGCTTCTGAAACCACTGAAAGCTTTATGAAGGTGAAAGTTATGGGCATGATTTGGTTTAATTTTGATGCTTGCTTTTCCTAGACTTAAAAAAAAAGAGACCATTTCTCGGAGATATTTTAAGTTCTAAGGATTTAAGTGCTCAGATATGAGAAGGAAGACAACAGAAGTTGGTACCTAATAAGCTTTGCAGCTTTCCTCATTAGTCTTCTAGTCTCAGATGAGACTTATGCAGCTTAACTTCTGACGTAACTGAAATTATGTCTACCTGTGCTTATTTCATTCTTGTAATTTAGAAAACCAAACTGGAAATTATGGATCTGAAGCGAACTGAAAATTCAGGACTTTGTACTTAAGATCCCAGATATGGGGAAGGTGCAAGTGTGGGAAGCTTGTGGGATTTTTCTGAATGAACTTTCAAAAATTTTGCCTCTGAGGAGTAAAAATAGTTATGCAACCAGTTCCAAGGCAGTTCCTGATTGCTTTGAATCACAACTATTTGGATTAAACTACTCTTCCATTCCAAGAAATAATTGCTTTGATAATTTTCAATGACTTGCCACTGGCAAACCATTACAGTATATGAGGCTTTTGCCCTGGATTAACAAATGGTAACAACTCATGTTATTATTTATGAAAATACTGATTGTTAGTCCTTCATGAAGTTCTCATTTTCACTTACAAAGTTACAATAATGTAGTTGCAGCTGATGGGTTTTTTGTGTGTTATATCTTCTTTCAGACACCACTCGTGTTCAGAAAAGTTACGAAATGAATGGTCGTGAATATCACTACATATCCAAGGAAACTTTTGAAAACATGGTGTATAGCCACAGGTGAGTAGGAGAGATGAATTACCTTTTTATTACCTAAAATGCAACATGATCCAAGAAAATAGTTTTGTAGTTAGGTCCCAAGTAGGGGCTCCTCCACTATTACTGTGTATGTTTGGTGTAATTTGGGTGGAACTACTTGAGAGCGTTTCTTCTAAGACTGTGTCCGTGCAGTGGCAAATAGCTCCTCCACAATTAATCTCAGAGTGCTTCTAAAAGAAAGTGTGCTCTCCAGTCCTGAGCTCATCAGATGTGCTTGTAAGTTATGAGTTTAACTCTCTTGGAAACCAGACTGCTTTTGAAAATTTAGCAGTGAATCACATCTGTTCCTTACCTACAACTCCATTGCAGGATCTCTGCAGTGGTGACACACGAATAGTTTAACTGTAAGGGCTAAATATTCAAAAGTCTTTGCTCCTTTCTATGCATCAATAATCTTTCTAAGACAGACCAGCTCAGCACCACAGAAGCTACATTCATTGAGCTGTGCCAAGTGCTTCGAGATCTTCAGATTTATGAAGTTATTTGTAGTATGTAATTGACAAGCATTGACAAGTAAAATAACAATCTCTAAACACAAAATTCATAAAACCATGATGAGTAAAAAATGCATGTTTTAGAGATGTTGAACTGTAATGGTTTTGATTTTGTGCCTAGTGTAGCAGGGAAGAGCAAAGGTGAAGATTCATCAGTGTACACTGCATTTTATGATCATTCAGTCCTAGTCACTGGATTATAATTGAAGATTTCACCTTTAAATGAACCTTTTTGAAACTCAAATGCTCTTTCATTTTCCTTCTTCCTCACCACTGTTGCAGAATGCTGGAATATGGGGAATACAAAGGGTACCTGTATGGTACCAGTATTGATGCAGTGCGAACAGTCCTTGATGCAGGGAAGATCTGTGTAATAGATTTAGAACCACAGGTGAGTGGTAAAGGGGCAGGGAATCTTCTGGAAGGAAAAATAATTTTCTCTACATTCTTGAGCTATTGGTTAGTTCTTTGGCTTGTTTTTCACTTTACCCCATGGTGCTTATTAATAATAGATTATTCTTTTCATGTGTCTTAGGGGGTGGTGGTGGTACTACAGTGACATTTTTTACCAAGCCAGCAGCTGCATTAGCAGTTTGGATGGTATGGAAATGAATTTTCATACTTAGTAAAGTAAGGATTAGTCTTTCTCATGGAGACCTGTTGCACGGGATTTATTCATCCTCCAAGCCCTATTAGCTTGAGAGTTCTGTCTTTCTGTCAGCAATCCCAGAACACCCTCTGGTAAAAGCAGCAACAGTTAAAGTAATCAAGCAAAACCCAAAAAATTTAGTGTGCCTTTGTGCTTGTATTTCTCTCCAGAAGTTACAGCTGTTAGTAACCTGCTTCTTCACTTAGATGCTATTCACTTTTCTTTTCCTTCTATTTTTGCATTGAATTTGCTGATGAAGATTAGGCTAATAAAAGCCCAAGTCTGTAAATATCTAAGATACTTAAAGCTGTGTCTAGCAAAATCTTGCTAACCTTCTCTGAATTATTTGCATATTTAGGACTTAGGAGGTGTATGGGCTATGCTGTTTCAACATCTCCTCTAACTGAATGTAAAGACACCATAACTCAGTAATTCTTGGGTATTTCCTTATAATTATGCAGAGCCAGTGTGTCTGAGCCTTAAGCTGGCAGTGGTTCATGCTGCTTAAAATAGAAATTAAGTTACAAGATTTGCAGGCTACTACTCAAAAACTGAAACTACTGTAAGAGGCAGATTAGGTCACACCTCAGTCTTCATATCTAGAACTGTCCTTGGGTTGCTTCTGTTACATTTTTAAGCAAAGGGGAAAAAAGAGGGGCATTGGGGCATGGGGTGTGTAATCTTGCCACTTGGACAGATGTGCTGCTATCAGTTTTTAGGGTGTGAGTTTAAAAGACAGCTTTTGGAAAGGCTATGAAGTAAGACCAGTGAGGCAGCAGAACTACTGCTGAGTTGCGTACTTTATTTTAAATCTAGTAGTTTGATCAAATTTGCATGCTATGATTTTCTTTTGCTTTTCTTTTTTTCTTCATTTCCTCCACTGCTCGGCATTAATTTAAAAATACTTATCAGCATTAGGATATGTTACACAGTAAAGGAGTTCTGAAAGTGGGATACTTTCTTCCAGCATAGAACAATAAAGAGGTACTTGTTCCAAAAGTAGCTCCCTTACAGTTAAAAAAGAAACAGGTTTCAAATGCATCTTTAACATGGTCAGTTGTAGAGATCTGTTAATGACACTGTTCCTTCATTCAGTGGTATGGAAAAGCATCTCCTAATAAGGTTACCAAGCAGAATGAAGTGAGTGTATGCTACACTTGCTTAATGATGTCTGTTCCAGGGATTATTAGCGAGACTTTTTCAAGTAAGTGTTCCTGAAGAAGGTGTCTCCTAGGTCTGGGCATGACAGCATGTTGTAAACAACCAGCTTTTTATGGGAGTGAAACTGGGATAAATACATTTGAAATACTTCATTTTACTCTTCGTTTGCAGGGTATACAAATAGCCCGGACTCATGAGTTAAAGCCCTACATTATATTCATCAAGCCACCCAGCATAGGTTGCATGAGACAGACTCGTAAAAATGCCAGGATCATTACGGATTATTATGTGAACATGAAGTTCAAGGTGAGATTTGGGAATAAGAGATTGGATTTATTAATACTATTACAACATAATGCATTCTACTATGCTACACTGTTAACTCTTATAAAAATACTACTGTGTCTTTAGGATCAAATCTAAGTATTCTTATCTTTTTCTGTAGATTTTATTGGAATTTCTTTCCCCCCTCCAGATTGGCTTTGAAGCATAAGAGTTGTAGTTTGTATCTAAGGAGCTGGAGGCATTTTGTTTCAAAATGTCTTTAAAGGAGAAGCTATTTTGCATATTTTTGTTTTAATTAGCTGACTTGTGTCAAAGTTTGAGTCAACACATATATTTACTGTTTACATTGAAATACTTGGAATGTGCTTTGTTCAGTACTTTAATAAATTATTTTTTCACAGTTATAGGAATGAATTATTATTTGATGTATGCTTAATGACAGTATCAATCCTGTACTAAGTTCTGTAGATAAAACACAAATCCTGCTTGCAGGAAATGCATACCTTATAAAATTTGGAATAAGAACACAGGCATTAGTAGATTTGCTTTTCAGTCCCTAATGTTCTCTGCCAGCACTTATAATTAGAGTAACTTTTTTAGGGCAAATGGAGGATACTGAGACACAAGGTACTTCCTTGTGAAGCACATGGCAGGCAGCTCTGTTTTTGAGACCTGGAACTGACTGTAGCTGGTGTACTTTATTACAGCAAACTGTAGTTGAAATAAAGTAGGCTGACATTATCTATTCACCTCTCGTTTATGTGGCCCTGCAGATGCTGTGCAGGTATGTTTCTCTACACAACACTGAAGTTTATAGACTTATTCTATCTCACAGGAAGAAGATTTACAAGAGATGGAAGATTCAGCTAAGAAAATGGAAGCTCAGTTCGGTCAGTTCTTTGATCACGTGATTGTGAATGACAATTTACAAGAAGCATCTGCACAGCTGCTGTCTGCAGTCCATCGTGCACAGGATGAGCCCCAGTGGGTCCCTGCAGTATGGATATGCTCAGACACTCAGCCCTAATTCTGAGCAGCAGGCAGCTTCAGGAAGATTACAGCTTATGTTTTACTTCAAGAATAATCCTAATGTCAGGATTGCAAGAATTTATCTTTGTATGTGAGGGATTTGGAAGAGGATTAGAAAAGAAGCTGCTACAGGAGATATAATCACACTATGTTCTGTGTAGCATTTGAGCTTTTTATGCTACAGTTGCATCCACTTTTGTATATATATATTAAAAAAAAGGAAATACTGTGAGCATTCAATTACAGGAATAAAGAAAAATCTATTTTGTTGCATGTATCTGTGTTATTTACTTACACATAAGTTCAGAAAGATCCTTTCCTTTCTTTTTATTGTGCTCATTCTGGTACTGTGATGCCTCTACATTCTGGAAGCCTTACACATTATATTAAGTCAGAATGTGCTTTTTTTGCATGCTGTCCGTGAGCACAGTGTAATTTATGAAGGTATTGGTTTGCTGCTAATCCATTTTACCTTTTACGATAGGAGTGATGTTGGTATAATATGAATTTCTCTAAAACACGCAATATCTTTCCTGCTGTTTCATCAACTCGAATACCAACTGACAGAACATGCACTTGCTAAGAGGAAAATCGTCAGAAACACTTTGTCATTTTGGTTTGGTCTGTGGTAACACGGTCTCCTCATCAAAGGGTGCACTTGTAGCAAGTAAGTTCCTCACTCTCTTCACCTCAAATTTGTGGCTGCCTTGCCCCCTGAGGTACACAGATGGTTATTTTATTGCCTACCTCGTCTTGGAGCAAAATCAACAAAGTAAGTTAAGTGGTGTAGAAAGTGATTATTTAAAGTCAAATGTTACAGCCACTAGATGCCTGCTAGAGCCAGGGCTTGTATTCCCTGACTGTAAGTAAAGTGGGAGAGACCAGAGTCCCAACACGTCATTGATGTGGAGTAAGTACTGGCCGAGAGTCATACAGTAACTAGCTCTGTGCTGCTGGTCCATGACCACTTCTGCCTAGTCCAGCATTTGTCGACTCTTTGCCTTTCTTCCATGTGTTATTTCCTACATTTTGGTGGGGTTTTTTATGTTTTGTTTCGGTTTGTTTTTTCCGATTACTGTATAGAACTTCATTTAACAGTTTGTGGCTCTGGTTACAAGTTGAAGAATCCAGAACCCTTTTGCTTGTCTGCAGCCTGAGAGACGACGACTCAGGGCCGCGGTGCTGGCTTTGTTCTGGTGAGCGAGCCGCCAGGGCCGCGTAGGCAAGCGGGAACGGGAGGCCGGACCTCCCGGCGCTGGGGGGGCGCGGCCGCGGCGCGGGGCGGAAGGAGCTGCNAGCGGATACTCCGGGGAGGCGGAGCTGAAGCGCGACGCGGGAGCGGGGCACCCTGGTAGCGGAGTGCCCTGATAGCGGAGCCCCCCGGTAGCGCCTCTCCTACATCCCCGCCCTGCTGCATCCCGCGGGACGGGGAAATGTAAGCGGCCGCAGGGGGTACCCGTTTCTGTCTGTCTTTGCTGCGGAAGCCAGCAGGCGTTTCCTCATTGTGTTTTTTCATATAAACCTCTCGAAATTCTACGAAGGTCTAACAAAGCTGAAAAGGCCACTTCAGTGTTTTTAAACATCCTAGACACGTAAACCTTTCCTTCTCAGCATCCTGGAAGGGACCGCCGCAGGGTTGGGTAGTTCGTTTTGCCCCCTGAGTTTCCAGGTGTGTCCCACCGTCCTGTGGCCTGGCTCAGGTGTGCAAACACAGGGTTTGACTGCGGCAGCGGCTGCCTGGTTTGTGGGAGCCTCTTGGTTTTGGGAGTACCACTGGCTACGTTAGAGCACTTCACCGCTCTTCTGTCAATAACAAAATGTCCATGGGAACCTCTCCCCAAACTCACCCTTTCTATGAAGTTTGGAGTAGTTCCTTCAGACTGTGAAACTGCAAATAGAACAAAGCTGATACCTCTGTGGCAGAGCTGGGGCCTGTCACACAGATGGACGGATGAGTATTCACCACTGGCTTGTGTGTATGTGGTTTCCTTTTTGCAAGGAATAAATGAAACAGAAATCAATGCACTTACCAGTTGTTTTGTAGGAGGTAAGAAAGTGGAGAGGTACTACTGAATGCAGACACTATGGCACAGGCAGTGAATGCTGTATGAAAGGTTTATGGCTTTTAGTTTTATGGAGTTTTAGCTTTTCGGTTTTTTAAATACCCAGTATCTTAAACATTTAATATTTACAGCCACAAGAATGTTGGAAACAATAAAAATAATGAGATCTGACTTTTACCAATATTTTCCCTTATGGTGCATCTATATAGTGTGACCAGTCCCCACCAGTTTGCTGGGTGCCACTTAGGGTGTGCAGTTCTGTACTGGTGTAAATGGCACTTGCTGTCAGTCTTTAGCAGGGCCAAAATCCAAGTGAGAGATTTGAAGTCTAATCCCACAAACCCTTCCTTGGATGAGGCACCTCATTTGCTTTGAGTAAACAAACCAATGTAAAATTTGCTTATAGGAACCTGTACTAGCATGCAGAGTTACAGGGTTTTAGTGCAAGTAACGTTTGCTGCTGTGGAACAACCTGCCCTTGTTTCAAATGGGAGTAATTCTGGGTCCTGACCCAGGGGCAGGAGGCTTCACATCCAGCTAATCCTGGCTGCCTGAAGTTTATTTTTAGTTCAGAATTAGCTGAGGTTCAATGTGAGCAGCGTGAGGGGGCACAGACCAGTTCACAGTGCCTCTTCCAGGGATCGGCTTCAAATGATATGGGAAAGAAACAAGTGGTAAGTCTGTGGATCCTTGACTATTACCAGTCTTACAGCCCTTTTTGTTTCTGGTATCAGCTGAATTTTCTGAGTATGGGAAATACTTCTTTGTTTATATTCTTTCTATATAATATAATTGTGTAGTACAGAATCTGAAAGTTAACTCCTTTTCCTAGATGAGAGAAAGGTACAAGCTCAGTTTCAGATTATTATTAGGAGGTACTTTTAGATTTTAGTTGTTTGACCTGCTGGTAGATAAGTTCAAAATTATATGGAAAATTAATATTTTATAATATTTAAAAGTATTTTCATAAGTGAGCTTATTTCCTTTTATTGTTCTGAATTTACATCTTCATTAATAGAAAATACTCAGCTCATGTATACTGTACAATTATACTGAATGCATAAATTATTGCAATATTTTGATATTTAAATAGAATGACTAATAAGCTTTCTAATAAAAGCGGTACCTTACATGAAAAGTGATAATTATTGAAGCTGAAATGCCAGCTGTGCCTCACACACATAGGTTAGCTCTGTATTCCTACTGCAGTGCCCATCAGAACTCTGGTAAAAGCATATTATTCCAGCATCTTTTACATCCTGCTTGTTTGTAACATCTCCTTGAAGAATGTTTGGCCGTTTAGGAGGCATACAAAGCAAAACATACCTGGGATGCTCTGACCTGAAGCTGTTTTCTGAGAGGTGGTTTCATACTGACCGAAGTTGACTTTTGTCTCTCTCTTGTCTTGCAGTGCCCGCCCCGTGCCCTTCCTCCAGTGCCAAGGTAAAAATCATTGCATTCTGTGCAACTGATCACGATGCTGCACTGCAGATTTTGGAAGAAATAACATTAAAAGAAATAAGTTTGATAAACATCTGAGTAGTAAAATTGCTTCTCTTGCTAAATTATTGTCCAAAATGCTTTACAAGGAATGCAAAGCATTTTGAAGTTTTACAGAAGCCAAGAAATGTTACCATATTACCTCAGTTTTAACACTCATGAGAGATAAACCCTTTAAAAAGTTTTAGACAAATATGGCAGTTTTTATGTCTAGTATAGTTTAATTGTTGTCCTTTTTAATCTTCTTCCTCCCTCCTTCTTTTATTTTGTGTTTTTTAGTTTATTTGAATCACAAATCCTTTGAAACAGGAATTTCTGCAATTAGACTAGATACTCTTTAATAGGGATATAGGTATCTATTAGTTTGACATAGTATAGAGAAAAATTTTTCAGTGTGGTAGGAAAAGCAATTATATAGTTTTTATTACATGGTACTTCAGAATTCCTTCAAAGTACCTGAAATTAAATGTGATATTTATGATTGTTGACAGATAGTGTCTTTTCAGTGATGTATGGGCTCAAATGTTTCATAACTTTTGTTGGTTCGTTACATATCAGGCAGTAAGACAAGTTTTAATTAGCCAGGTGATTAAAGCTTTTAATCTGATCCACAGCTAACCAATCAAGAAACTGTGCATAGTCACCAGCAAAGTGTTGAATCTTGCTGCTTGCTTTGTACCCTTCATCCTGTTGTACACAACTGCTCATAAAGGGGAGTGGGGATAAGAAAATTAACTATAAAAGCAGCGGTGTGAATTTCACAGTTGTGAATTGTAATTGATTCAAAATTAACTTTCTTTTCATCTTTTCACATTGCTCATCAACAACTTTTCTTCTTCACTATGAAGTGGAAACCAAGGTGAGTTATTAAAGAGAACAACAAACATTGTTGGTTCCTTTTGGGGCCCCTCATTCTCTCTTTAAAGATAGAGCCTTATACTTTTCCTAAATGCAGGCTGATGGTTTAAACTGGATACCTGTGCTGCCATTGTTAGAACGGTCGTTTTTCTTTGCTCTCTTTACTGTTTGCTGTTTCCATCAAGGTAACTGAAATGTTGCCACAGTGCTTTAAACAATAAGGGTTTATTTTCAGAGCATTATTCAGAGTATTTCAGTTCATCACTTAACACACATGCATCTGTGTATTGAGCCTTTGCTGCACATAAGACTTCTTACCCTGATTTCTTACCCTGTTTTCCTCCTCCTCCTTGTGTAAACCGGTGAATTGTCATCTTAGGTGTAAAAGACAAAGGATGTCACCATTTGCAAAAAAGAATCTATTTCTTAACTTGCAGTAGGATGGCTGTTTAAAAAAGGAAATGGAGGTTTCTCCTTGCTGTGCACTCATACTTCTGTTTTATGTTATGCAGATGAAATTCCACTCAGTCGTCCCAAAAAAAGGAAATCCAAAGGAAAAACTCCATTAGGTAAGGTCTGCCCAAGACAGAAAACTATTCTTTTATTCCTGCTATTTTTTCCCTTTCCAACTTCTTTGCATAATTCATTAAATAGACATTTCCAGCTGTAAGCTGCTTTTGTTGAATTGTTAAGCACTTGAATTTTTGAATGAACTAAGATAAAACTCATTTAGCAATCTGGCTCAATTTCAGTCCTTGGCCAAATAAAGTCACAAGTTAATCACTCCATTATCTCTGAAGAATTGACTAAAAGATGACTAGCATCAGAGCTTTGTATTTTTACAAGAAGCAGATCTGCAAAACAAACATATTATTTTAAGCAAGACTGTAAGTCTGTTCTATTTTGATAAAGCAGAACATGTTAATAGAATCTAGTGGATTTCTGTAACCAGTTGATTTGGGTCCATGTAAAAGTTTGATGAGTAAACCTCCTTTATTTGCTTAGAAGTGAAGCCTCATTGACAGACCTTTAAATGCAACAAGTAGAGCTGTTGCTAGCAGGATGTCCTAAGGATTAAGTTTTATTTACTGTTGTCAGTGAGCTGAAAGATGGTGCAAAGTACATCTGGTTAATTTTGTATTTTAGCACAATAAAGGTTTATAAAAGGTGGGTAAACCTGAGCTTGAAGTGAAAGCAAAGATTCAGTTGTTACCATAAAAATTGCAGCCCTTGAAAGAGTTTTTAAAAAACAGGTGTGATGTAAAATGGAGAGGTAATTTTGTCTTTCTGCATCTGATCATGCAAATTGATGCTACTGTGCTATAACATGAATTAATGTTAACCTCTCACAGAAATACAGTTCCTCCAAAGTATAATTCATCTCTCAGACTGGAGTAAATATCCTTCAGTGGTTTTTTTCTGCTCCTTCTTTATTCTTGTGCTGTATGTTTAGCATTTAAATTTTTCTTTGATGTGATGCCATTTTGCCTTAGCACATATCTGTGTGGATCACCTTGTAATAAACTTAATTTTTTTCTTGGCTCTTGCATTGTAATCTTTGCACATAGAAAAGAGAAATACAGAGGTGTAGTTCTTATCTTTGGTGGATTTTTTTCAGACAGTCCTCTGCTGTATACCCAAACGACAATTGTGCTACTTCTTGGATACTTAAATTGCCTCCTGAATGTGGAACTGTTACTTCTCATCATTGATTCCCAACTCCTATATTTCCTAGCCAATGCGTTTTCCTCTCAGTTGTTGTTCAGCTGGACAAGAGTGTAGTAAATGGCAGCTTTCTCTTGCCTGTTTCTGAGTGGCTCTGAGTTCAGGATCTTTTCCTGGGTGTTTAGATGGCATCGTGCAAGCAGCAGTCCGTCGGCAGTCTGAAAGCAGCGAGCCCCTGACTCCTGAGCCTCCGGATGTCCCTCCTCAGAGGAAGCGCAAGAAGAAGAAAGTACCTGCTGGTATGTGAGAGAGTTGTAGATGGGAAAGAGCAGTAGGCAAAACTTGGTAACACAGAAATATGATTGGACAATGTGTATTTTGGTTTAAAATATTTCATGTGCTTCTTTACTTAAAACAGCTGAAAGTAATTTCTGGGTGAGTAGTAGCTTCGAGTTTCACTTTCTGGTTTCAGGTTTCATAGGGTACAAACCCCCATGAAAATAATGGAGATACAGTTTTTGAAATTTTGTAATACTTTACATCATTCAAAGCTTAGAAGGTCATAACTTTTTTGCCCCTCTTTCTATATACTAACTCTTTATGTATTTAGGAGAATGTATTTCCATTTTTATGAAAGCTGTGAAACATTCATGTTGGGTTGGGTTTTTTTAAATCTTCAGATTCTGAGACCTCTTTTACCCAGCACAATGTGGCATCCCTGTTTCAGAATGGAAATGGCATGGATGTTCCTGAAGCTGAAGAAACGGTGATCCGCAAACAGAGAAAAAAAGCAAAGTGAGACAAAACTAGTATAGCTCATAATTTGGAATAACTGTGACAGTGAATGTGGCTGAGGAGTATTTTATGTTGTCATTTGACAAAAATGTAAAATCTTGAAGTCCACAATACCATTCAGCCTCTGTACAGTTCTTTCCAGGGTTAAGATCTAACTTTTTTTCACTTCTTTGTTCCATGCATATCTGGGTGCATCACAGCTCTGAATACATTTTCATGAGCCTAATAGTTCAGTCACAGACATGAAAAATTAGAATTTGGAACTGCTTTCTATCATTCTTACTATCTTAATTTTATGAGAGTTAGCTTTTTTTTTCCCCCAGTACGTTCTAATATGTTTTTCTTGTTAATCTCTAGATATGGAATTAGTCTTAATGGTTTTAGTCAACTAACTCCATGGGAAC
This sequence comes from Notiomystis cincta, assembly GCA_013398075.1. Taxonomy (NCBI): domain Eukaryota; kingdom Metazoa; phylum Chordata; class Aves; order Passeriformes; family Notiomystidae; genus Notiomystis; species Notiomystis cincta. The sequence goes on from VZRX01012606.1 coordinate 230,259, forward strand.
TTTAGTCCTTAAAATTATAAGCAGGGTAATATAAGCAGGGTAATAAAATCATAGCCTGATGGGTTCTTACCAGTCAGGTTAAACATGTTAAATGTTCTTAGGAGCCTTTGGATTTTACACATCCCTTCCTGTTCTTTCTCTGTCCCACTGTGTGTTCTGGGCCAACAGGAAACCTCGGCCAGCTGAAGTGAGCTCCAATGAGCTGGAAGTGGAGGAGGAAGACATCATTGAAGATGAGCAGAGAAAGAGCCCAGATCAGCAGCCTGTGTTTGCTGCTCCTACTGGAATTAGTCAGCCTGTTAGCAAAGTGTTTGTTGAAAAAAATCGTGAGTTCATATTGTGATTTAAGTAATTTAAGAACATTCTTGCAATTAGAGGAAATATTACTGTATATAAAATCCAAATATTGTAGTATTGGGAAGAATTTTTTAAAAAGTTTTACAAACCAAAAATTATTTCAAAATGAATATGCATGATAATTTTTCAACAGTGAATGCTGATGTTGCTGTGCTGGTCTATTTGATTGAATTTTTTAATTCCATGGTTAGGGTGAAAAAGGTTTCAAAGTACCCAGCTGAGCTTCTTTGACTTAAATTGTCACAGTACCTTGAGAAGAAATTATTACTTACAAAAAGTCTTTCAAGTGGAAGTGTTTTTCAGGGCATTAGGGTTTTTCTTTTGTTTTGTTTGGGTTATTTTTTAACTCAGGGAACACTGAGTAATTTCCCAAAGTGCTTTGCACATTGTTAAATCCCTAGTCTGACCCACCAGGATGCTTCACTCTGACCAGAGGTGTCCTGTGTCAGTGTAAGCTGACAAAGGGCAGAAAGTGAGGAGAAGAAATTTTCTAATGGAAATTCTGATGCTTACAGCTTTATAACACTATTATTAATGTAGAAATGATGAAAGGAAACAGAGCTCTCTAAAACTGATTTCCTTACTGTTTCAGGGCGTTTTCAGGCAGCTGACCGTGCAGAGTTGATTAAAACCACTGAAAATATCAATGTACTTCTGGACGTGAAGGCTTCGTGGACTACTAGAGATGTTGCCCTCTCAGTGCACCGAAGTTTCAGGTGAAAGATAAATGTTCTGATGTAAATAAACATAAATCAGGGGGTTGGGTTTGGTTTTGAGGTTTTTTTTCTCTCTGAAAATTAGTGCCTTTCCTCCATAGTTAGGATGTATTTTTATTTCTTTTGGATATTGCTAATAAATGATAGTTCAGGATGCAAGGTATAAAGTTTATCAGTCCTCTAGCTTTTGGTATTTGTTGTCAAGATTATGTATTTCTACTTTAGACACCACATGTGAAATGCAGCTTATAAAAAGAATAACTAAGAAAGCTATATTGCAAAGATTCAGACAAAATCTGAATAGCAAGAGATGGAGCTGATACCCAAAATAGTAGTCATCTACAGAAATGTGTTAGAAAATAAGGCTGACCCATCATGTATATCACCAGAATAAAAATACCTGAATTCAGTTCTCAAAGAAAAATCCTGGTTGATGAGAAAGAGAGAAGAGTGAAATTAGTTTGGGGGAAGAAGCTTATGCACAATAGCAAGAACATTACATTTTTAATATGCAGATGTCTTGTGATAGGGAATGGGAAGATAAAAGCCATGTCCTTCTGTGGTGTATTTTATCTGAAAGCCTGTGCTTCCTTCTCAAGCTTGTCCTTAGCAATGAAGACAATGAAAAGATTGCCTTGGGGACAAGTTAGAACATTATGTAAAGGGCAGTGGTCTTGGAAAACTACAGGCAGCTACAAGTGAAAGTATTTGATTCCTGTGGCTGTAATGAAGGGAAGGCAGAAATCTTTGTTTTCTTTGAGCACTCAGGTTCTGGTGCAGTCTGTGAAGGGAGGAAACAGAACTCTTGCTTAGAATTTTTTTTAAATTAGATCAGAAAAAGCACTCAGAAACAATCTCTGAAAGGCTTTGAAAAGCAGGGTTGAACAGATGGATTCATAGGCCTTGTCTATCTGTAGTTAATTCGAGATGTTAAAACTGGTCTAATATTCTTTCCTCCATTCAGGGTGTTGGGCCTCTTCACCCATGGCTTCCTTGCTGGTTATGCTGTATGGAACATCGTGGTTATCTACATTTTGGCAGGAAATGAGCTTTCCATGGTTTCTAACCTGCTTGAACAGTATAAGACAATAGCATACCCAGCTCAAAGTTTGTTCTATTTTTTGCTGTCTATCAGTACAGTCTCAGCCTTTGACAGGTAAAATATATTTGTATTTGAAAGGTGTATATGATTTGTGTATATGATGTTCCTTTCTTCTTTCTGTGGCACATTTTAATTTGCTGTTGATGATTTAATTGATATACTAAAAGAATTAATTTTCCTATGGCTGACTAAACACAGAAGGGCTATACTTGTGCATCCAGACCTTTGGTACTCATTTCTGTCTGGTGCCTGCACCCTGCTTCAATGTACTGCTGCTGTTTGAGTCATCAGGAGGTGAAACAAATATAAGAGCTGACCTGTTTTATTGGAGATGGGACTGTGAAGATGGGTGGAGAACACGCAAATGTTTCCATCAGGTTCACTGTTCATGTGAATCCATGGCCTAGTCAGGTTTTAAACATAGCTGTGTGAACAGTTTTCCTGGCTTAGCTGGGGTTTCTGCATTATAGAATAAGAGTGGGAATGAAAAGAAAGAAGCTCAGAAAAGATCATAAACTAGACTAGATTCATGGATGTTACAAGTGTTTCTTTTAGTTACAGGTAGGATAAGCCAGGGGAGGAGTTGGTGCTATGAAAAAAAATGGTGACTTACTCATACTGGCTTCTGTAAGCAATGTAAGCAATTACATTTGCATGGACACTGAACTGAATGGCAAGGACTAGAGGGGACAGATGTCCCCATGTTCTCCCTGTTTCAGAAAGGTTTGCAGAGTGAAAGCTACAGACCTCCTTCATTTCAGTCTTTCTTGGAATTGGCATAATGGGGACCATTGCCATGTGTGTGGGATGTAGTTGTATATTAAGACACTGTTACAGAGGCAGAAAAATACCTTGCAAAAAGTAAAAGAACAATAGAATAATGTTAGAGGAACAGTATCATTGTCTTACTAGACTATGTTAGTGACTCTTGATTTTGTTACCAGGATTGATTTGGCAAAAGCATCAATTGCACTGAGGGGCTTTCTTACCCTAGACCCAGCAGCACTAGCTTCTTTCTGTAAGTATTTTGAAGTGGATAGGAAGCTGTCCAGAAAATAAGGTGTCTGGAAAACTTCTCCATACTCTTTTCAGTGAAATCTTCCTCCCAGGTTATTTTCTGCTTTAGAATAAATGACTTGCTCAGTAGTTGATAATAGCAAAGGCCATAAACACTTTGTTCCATGTTTTTTAAAGCATTTGCAATGGTAGCATTAGTGGGGCTGTTAGTGAGATAGTTCTTTTCCATTTCTGAATATAGAATGCAAACATAACAGAAGACCAAAATTACAAGATGCAACCTATGATGTAGCTCGTGGATTGCAAAAATGCAGAAACCAGATTTTGATGGGTCAGGGGAATGTTAAAGAAGAGAGAATGAATTAGAGCAGACTATGATAGGAGGCAGTGGAGTGAAAGGAGAGAAAATGTAGTGATTAGTACCATGTCATGATGAGACAACATTTGGGGATTTTGTATCTGATCCTACTAATTCCGTTTCTTCCAGTGTACTTTGCTGCTCTTATCTTATCCTTAAGCCAGCAGATGACATGTGACAGAATCAACCTCTACACACCACCTTCAGAAAATGGCAGTATCTGGTAGGAAACAAGAAATCTCTTCTGTAAATTATAACATAGCTCACTTAAGGACCCTTGTCAAACTTGCAGATTGAAGAGGTTGTACGAGATATGTAAGAAAGTATTGATGAAGGACTTTATTTCTGAACTGGCCTTTGAGCTTGCCCTGATATTTTCACTGAAAAATAAAAAGTCAGGGATGAATTTTTGCACATTGGTTGCAAATCCCTTCTACCTCAAACGAGAGCTGGAGTGATGCTGGAAATGTCATCTCTCAGGAACCTTAAGAATCTCTTTTGCTTGAGAAGTGGGACCCTACTGAGGTAACCATTTTTGATTCAAGAGCAGGACGTTCTGAAGACAGTCAACACTGTTTTTGGAGTCTGCACAGGGCTTAGCAGATACAGCTGGCATTTAAATATAAACCATTGCTTCCTGTTAGGTGATCCCATCCAAAACTGTTACTTTCTGAAGTACCTATTAATGGACTCAAATTCTGGTAGCTCAAGTTTTTAAAGTAAACCAGGAGAAGTAGAACCAAGGCAGTTATCTGAAAATTTGCTGGTTTGGGCAGTAAGTTGGCAGGGGGGGATTAGGGCTTCTATATAATTGTTTGTTGTTTGTTAAAAAGCCTAGACTATGGTAACAAACCCATAACCTGGTACTGGTATGATAGTAAGAAAAGCATCAGTAAATTCAAATCGTGCCTTCTTAAAGCCCTATTTCATCCACCCCACAGCATCTGTACACAAGTCCTTGCATTGGCTTCCACACAGACTCTGCTGGCTGGTTCGTGTGCCTTGCTGACACGTGAGCAAGTGCTTAAAAATAAGACTGACTGATGGCATTTTGTAAAATTTGACCACGCATTTTGATTTTTGTTTTCTTGGCCAAAAAAAAGAATTTGTTGTTGAAATATACAAATGGCCTTTCTCTATGAGATAATGGGGTTTCTTAGCTGAGTTTCTTAGCTGAGTTGCTGTTTTTGGTAGTTGTTCTTTTTCCAAGCCTCTGCAATACAAGACCATCATGATGGTACAAGTGGCTCTCTTTTCACACCTGGCTTAGCAAACTCGTTTTGCTGTTACTCTGTTGCAGTTGTTGCTGTAACTGCTGTGTACCAGTGATGACTGATGGTTTGATGTGTCCTTCCCAGGACCGCAGGTACAGAGGCAGAAATTGTTCATTCGTGGGTTGTGGTGAATCTCGTCGTGTCAGTTCTAGTTGGGACAAGCTGGATCTTCTTGTCTTCCCGACCAGAGCTAGACCACAGTGAAGGTAGGAAACGTTAGTAGGCAAAGTGTTGTTTATTCAAGTTGTTGGTTTTTTTAATCCGCTGTGCTCTGCATTTGATGTTGCCAAGACTAGTCCAGATAAATTCTGTGACTGAGGAAAAACAAGTATCTCCTAGCAAACTTTCAAAACAAATGCTTCTTAGGATGGTGCTGTCTGTGTTTGGTTTAAAAAAAAAGGAAGAAAATCTTCATTTGTCCTGTCTGAAGCAACGTGAATTTTGAAACATTACAGAGTGTCTCTTTTCAATGAAGAGAAAAATAATTTTAAATACTTTAACAGTATTTTAAATATTTGAAATGTTTTTTTTCTACTTGTCTCTTAGAAAACTCCCTGATGTTATTAATGTTCCTTCTGCAAGTGCTTAGTGCGTTACAAGTTCAGTATTATTTTCAATAGGACATTGTAGTAGTTTTGGGAACTCCCTAGCTTTGAAAAGTCAGATTTGTGTCCTGTGTGAACAGGACTTCAAATGAGGTCTGCTTGTGCTGGTCCAGGCTGGAGGAGGAGGCAAGCAAGTTCTTCTCATAGAAAAAACTTGGCTAGAAACTATGGCCCCTTCCTTTTGTGTTCCACCTGGGATCCAAAAGGTGTGTCATGACTCAGCATTCCTGTCAAGTGCATGTAGCCTGTCCCTCGAAGGTATGATGCACATAAAAATCCTGTGTCAACTTAAAAGTCAACAAGTATCCTAACAGCACTATGAATTGAAGCACAGATTTGTGTTTGGGAGGCTGAGGATTCAACATGCCTCTTCAGATTACTTCATAATTTTAATGTACAAGTGTCCATGTTTCAGCTGGCTCCAGTTACTATGTTTATTTCTAATAACTTATTTAATGAGTTTAAAAAAACCCAAACAAATAAGTGGCAGACTTTACAGTCCTCAATGGTAAAATTTATAATAGATGCTTAAATCATATTTAAACCCCATGTTTTAAATAATAAAGACTTATTCAAGGAATCCAGTGGCAGAGTTTTACTCAGTTTTTGAATAATTTTTTTGATATTTACATGTGCCTACTAAGATTGGAAAACCAGTTCAGAAATTTCTAGAGAGAAATCTGCTAAGGATGGGGTAGCAAAGGATGTGGCTCTCAAACTTGAGAGGATAAATCACATTATTGCACGTATTGTGATGACAAGCTGTTGGCAAAAACTGCCTGGGCGATCTGCCGGATGTGCAGGCAGCAAGACAGAAAGCACTGCTGTGCTGAGGCGCAGGACAGACACATAAGGAAGCCCAGGGAGGAGAGAACTCTCCCCTCAGCACACAGAGCTCCACAAGGGCTCCTTGCGAGCTCTTGGTGTGCATAGCCAATTTCTCCACAGAGACCTCGGGCTGTTTCCCAGGCCAGAGCTGCCTGGGGACAGCTGTGAGCAAGTAGCATTCATGAGTGGTTCTTTCTAAGGCAGCTTCTGGTGCTGCTGCCTTAGCACTGTGAAACACAGAGCTGAGACATCTGAAAATGAAAGTCTCTAAACAGAAGTCTTCATTTCTGAGTCTGACACTCTCAAAACTTTAGCAATCCCTCAGTCTAATTCAGAGTTGTGTTTCAGTGTCCATGTTGAAAGCACAATGGTACTACCCAGGGTCGACTGCTAACATGGTCACCAGTTCTGTCAGTTTTGGGGAGCAATAATAGTTTTCTAAAAACATCAGTGGCCCTTGCCATTGCTGAGTTATTGATGATATGATTGGGATGAAAAGCAGGAGGCTTGGAGGAATGACAGAGTGCTTTGAGGAAAAATGGAATTGTATGCAGGTGGAAGTTTTCAAAGAAAACATAATTCTTTCCTTTCTCTTTTAGAATTGATGTTTCATTCTGAAATTGAGGAATTTCCTCAGGGAGGTGTCATACCCAGAGTTCAGCCATGAGTGTGGAACAAGAATCTACATATATTGTAGCTGTGACTGATGGCTCAACATGTTGTGTATTATAGCTGTGTATTATAATTTTCATAAAGAACAAAATGTATTTTTATATTGTATATATTCAATGTTGATGTTTTTATGTATGTTACAGTTTCCAAAAGTGATTGAAAACTTTTATACTTCTGCTTTTTATTTTACAAAGTAGATTATCCCTAGTGCATAAAGTCAAAGTGATTTTCTAAATATTGCTACCTATATAGCCAAAGACACTAGAGGAGTGCAGAAGGTCAGGTGTTCTGTGCTTTTTTGACTGCTGTACAGTCTTCAACAACCTGCTTTTGTTACTAATGCAAACAGCAGTTAGCTTATCTGTTTTGGTTAAAGATTTTCTAGAGAATCTAGAAAAAAAATCTTACAACAAAAGTAGTCTAAGGGAAATTTATAACAAAACAGAGTTAAGAAACGTAAACCCCACCAAGTTAGTAAACTTAAAAGAACCTACATTAATTTGTTTTTAAAAATACTTTCTAGAATAAAGGGTTAAATTGACAGGGATTTTGTTTAATAATCCATAAAAGAGGTCACTTTTTTAATCTTCATTTAGTTCTCTTGACAAAGATCTTGATAATAACAAGTTCTTACAGATTGATGTAGATACAAGACAAAGAAGTTTTAATGTTGCAACAATTTAGTCAGTTAAATACATCTTCTCATTAAACAGGGTGGTTTTGTGTTGCCAAAAGGATGTATCCATATCCTGAAATTTCTCAACAGTCAGGAAGCATAACTACAAAGTCACTCACAAGAATAGTGTTCTGATTTCTCCTGCAAGAGCAATCATTTTAATTCACTACTCTTTCTAAACAAATTTGGATTTCATAGATGTTAAAAAGATGGACATGTTCCTACTCCTACCTATTTTGATGGAGATTGTTTTCCACCAAATTGTTGGTTTGTGCTAGGATAGAATGGGAAATTACAAGAAAATGCTTATTAAAGCAACCCAGAAACTCTGCAGTGATGATATGGCAGATTATGGGTTTGCTGATGAGAACCAACATTCCTTTTTCGTTATATTAAAGTGGCAAAATGAAAGCATTGCAGATGTGAATAAACACAGATATACTGCAGGACGAAACAATCTCCTCAGTAGACACAGACAAGGTCTAGTTTGAAAACTGTTTATCAAGAAAATATCACCTAAAGCCCAAAACTTGTTTGTATGTGTTACTTAACATATATTGATTTTGCCTTTTTTGATTTAATGCTTGTGTCTATGGATGGTTTTAAAAGGGGTGCACTTGTCAAAGTTCACTGAAGAATTACTGACCTTTTTTGTAGTGAAGTTAAGAGTAGCCAGATAAGACTTGAAAGGAGATGTCAAAGAGCTTTCAATGCTTTCTGTGCTAACTTTCTGTGCTGTTACCTGAGTTGCTTCAAAGCAAACATGGGAATATGAGTAACTAAGGCTGTTGCTGCCCTGTTGAGGACTTAGGACTTATGTTCTCTTGTGTTCATTCAGCAAATTTAAGTTATGCAGAAATTTAGTGTTCATGACATTTTTTAAATGCTGTGGTAATCTTGGCAGGGAGGAAAAAGACATCTACAAGAATTTAAAAATGCTCCATAGCTGTTGGCTGCATTCGGAGGGATTCACTTTGCTGTGGGAAGGAGCCCTTAACCTCTTTTGTAAATTGTTGTGGCTCTTGTGTCTGTATTTTTGAAAACTAGAGCTAAATTGTGGCTGGCACTGCACTGTGCATTAAAATGGAGAGATTCAGGGTGCTGGTCTCCCTCAGTTGTGCACTGGATGTCCTTGCCATGATTTATGGCTGCAGGAGGTGGGGATGAGACAGGAAATGTTGCCCTGTAGTTTGCCGCCACACTTTCCCCTGGTGGTGTGTGTTTGCTTGCACAGTCACTGACCTCCTGAAGGTGAGGTTATTAATGGCAAGGCTGTGTGACTTTTCTTTCATCTTGGTATGGTCAAAAGTACAACTTTGCCCATAAAATATGGAGCTCAGCAGAAGTGTGCTAAGGCATCACATCAGTACCAGAAAAATCTGGGTAACATCATTGTTTAATTTCTGACATTAATACTAGGAATTGGCCTTCCAACTGTCCTTTGGACAAAGTGATGCCAGTCAAGAGCCAGATTCATTCTTTTTGTGAAATATAGTAGTTTTTATATGGTTGAGTAGGGATTGAATTAATGAACTTAATGTGATCAGTATTTCAAGCCAGGCTTGCCTTTCCAATGTATCTTTTTAGGAGATTCTGAGTATATCCATATTCAAATTAATGAGTTTTGAGGTTGCCATATGTAAAAAGCAAAATAAACAGTTTGATGGCTAATTATCTATTTTACAAAATACTTTTCATTCCATTAAGCCTCACAGTGGAATATGAGTTTAACTGAGCTTTTTTTCTAGTTTCTTGGAAAGTTTTAGAATGAGTTTACAAAATAGATGTTTAATTATAGGACATGCAATATTTGTAGAAGCCTTAACTGAAATGCCTTCGTGCATTTCCATTTCATTGTTTTTAATGTATTTGTGTTAATGAAAAAAAAATGCAGATATGTTGGTGCCAAGTTCTTGTTTTTACATATATGAAACAATTAAACAATTGCTGTAAACTAGTTAGAACTGATGGTACTACTTTGTCTTGTTTCCAGTTGTTTAGTCTGTTCAAAATAAATCAGTCTGTCTGAGGATTTGGGATGGGAGGCTGAGGGGCTGTCTGGGGCTGCTCCAGACTTGGGTGGACAAAGCCCCACACAGAGGCTGGACTCAGTGGGCCTCTGGCAAACTTCTTTTAATTACTAGTTCTAGTTATTTAAAATTTGGTAAATTTCGACTTGGCTTAAATGTTACTCTCTCAAGGCAGCTTTCTCAACGTGAAGCCAGGTGACATTAATTTGCAGAGTGTCTTTTTAAAGCAGTTTTGATATTGCTGAGGTAAACTTTAGGTGGGTTATGATTAGGTGAGAATTACTCGCATATTTTGAGCAGAATTAATTTAAATGACTGAAGACTTTGGGAGATCAGAGGAAACCATCAGGTGCATACATATTGCTAAGCCTAAGCCTTACCTGTCTCTTCCTTTTTCCTCATAGCGGTGTGGAAGGTGCTATTGCATTCCTCAGGGCGGCTATGTTTGAAACTGCCGTGTAAGTCCACAGACACTTGCAGAAAAACTGTTTTCACCGGGTGTTATATTTGTACTGTGCCCCCTGGGGCTGCTCGCTCCCGTTACGGAGGGCAGGGGAGGGCTGAAACCCGCCGGTTGCTGCTTCTGGAGACAAGTGTTTTAGGGAATGTTTTTTCCTGCCGTATGTCGCCCTCCCGTCCCCGGTGCGTTTATTTACCGAGCCGCTTGTTCGCCGCTGCCCCTCAGCCCTGGCCGCGCCGCTCACCCCGCGGCCCCTCAGCCCTGGCCATCCCGCTGTCCCTCAGCCNGTCCCTCAGCCCTCAGCCGTTTTCCCGCCCTGCCCTCGCGCCGCGCGGCCGCCGGGGGGCGGTGGCGGGGCCGCCATGTCGGACTCGGCCTGAGGGAAGCGGCGGCGCCGCCGTCGTTCGGGGATCCAAATTGGAAAGCAAGTCAAAAAGGGAAAAATTCCCACGTGCTCCTACACACGAACGAGGCTGTTTGCTGTAATAATTCTGTATTTGAAATCTGTGTAACGTTTTCTTCAAACTCCCTAGCTGAGAATTCTTGTCCAGTTTCCCTGTACTGTATTCAGTAAAATGGAAGAGAGCACGGCTATTCAGATGGACACAGGCCGGCCTCAAACAGTGATACAGAGACAAAAAGCAAGACCTTCTTGTGGATAAACATCCACACCCACTGCCAGATGTAGTAGTTAATCCCCATAGTGAAAATAAACAGATTAATGTACTTGGGGGGAGAGGGGGTGGACCCTCTCCACACCTTCTCACCCAGCAAACAAATAAAACGCAAACCAAAACTCAAAATAACCCTCAAAAAAAACCTGTAAATTTGAAATTGTTAAAAACTCTCACAGTAAAAAAGAACAACATCTAAACAGTAAAATTCTTCCATTTTAAATGCTGATATTCAAGCAGAGCACCTTTGTAGGCTGTGGCTCACCAAATTGCCCAAAATGTGCCATTTTACAAGTCCAGCAAAAGGAAAAAGAAAAGTGCCCCAAAATCCTGACTGGAAGTCAAAAGAGAAGCAATGTAGAGAAATGTGCCATGCCATGCCACCAACATCTGGATCAAATATTAATAAATATGCTATTTAAGAAGGAAAACCAAACTACTTTGTCCTGAAAACTAGTTTGAGGAAAGCTAATAATGTTGTAAAGAGAAATAATGGAAAGTATGCTGAACCACCTTTTTCAACATCACATGCTGCAGGCTCCAAGGATTCAAAATCACGTGTTCTCTCATGATAAGGAAAATTTGAAGCAGAAAGTGCAGCAGGAGAGAGCATGACAGCCAGCCAAATATATCATTCCATAAGTGTGATGGTTCCATTGGCTACTGTAGAACAGCTGCCTCAAACCAGGAAAGCATTTAAAGAAAACTCATCTGTAACTGACTTGCCAGATTTCACATGGGCAAAAGGAAATCTGCCTGCAAGAATTTTTTTTTGACTACATGAAATGTGAGAATTAATAAAATAATTGATATTGAATGTAGAATAAACAAACTTTGAAAATAAAATGTAGGAGATAAATTTTGACAAAACAGTGGAAAACCTCTGCATCCTGCCAGCAATCCATCATCCTCCATTGAAGGTGGATTTCATGAGAGGACAAATGAATTCATGAATCTAGGTATGCAGGTAAGTCCAGTAATAATGGTGTATCCTATAATCATATCTAAAAATAAAATCACCACTTGATTGCAGCTAACTTCATATGGGCTTTTGGGGCATTTTTCCAGAAATTTCTGGGATCTTTGGGTAAGAAACAAACATATATTTGACTAATTTATAGAGTAGAACTATTTGTTTTCCCCTGGGAGTTATGGAGGTTTCCACAGGCACCTGTTTAAACCTAATATTCTTTCCTTCATCCAATCTCAAGTTTCTAGATAGATTTAATTATGTTAAATACCAAATGTTGTTGTTCTACTAGGTTATTAGTAGACCACCTCAATTTTCAGTGCTTTCTTTTTTTATAACCTTAAGTCTTTGCTTGTCTGTTACATCCAATTGTTTCATTTCACAGTATGGTTCTTACTCGTCGTCCTTCGAGGTCTTTCCTGTAATGTGTACATTTCTGAATTTTAGTAGTTTTTCCTCATTCACACAGGATAGGGATGGCCATCATTAGGACAGGTCGTTACTGCTAGCTTAGTTGTTTATTAGACAAGCTAATATACTTAAGGAAAGCTACTTAGTAGCATTAAAGGCAGTGTAGGTAAGTCACCTACTTTGCTACCTGCCTCTTGTCAAGAGAGGTTCAGAACAATGGTTTTCAAATGCTTTCCTCCCATATTTTTACCCATCCTCTAGGTTAAAAATTACTTTGCTAGCACTTGAAGAGAAGGAGAAGGTTAGGGAAAAGAGAGGTATTGTTAAACTCTGTAATTTAAAAAAATCTTTATTTCTGTTCATCAAGTGGAAGAAACTGTTCTCTCATCAATGGGTATTTGTTGCATTGAGACTCTTTAAAGAGAGGAATTAATGTATCAAGTTGATCAAGTTGATGCTGAGTAGATCACATTTTTTTCTGTGTTCAGTCATTCACAAACTGCTGTGGTATCAGATCAAGGCAGTGAGACTCAACAGTATCGAGCATATATTCAGGATACTGTTAATTAACATAAGTTTTCTATTATACAGGTATTTCTTTATTTTACATAGTGCTAAATGCTAGCATAAAGAAGGGTGGCTGCAAAAAAACTCCACTTGTGTTGTTTTTACAGGTATTTCAAAAGTTACCAGGCTATAGATTTCTTTTTGATTTGCCATGAGATTTTGCAAATGTATAGGCTTTATAAGCCACTTAGAAAATACATCACTTGGAGCCTAAATTCTAGATTCAAACTTGGGAATTTCAGGTCTAAGTTTAGCTCTGATTCACATGCTGATAAACACACATCATTGGTATGAGGAAGAGTAAACAAGTGCTCTGAAAAAAACCACAACCCAACAAAAAATTATTGTGCTTAAAACTGTCAGCTTGGAATAGAAAGTCTCTGCAACTTGAATCGTAACAATGCAGATCACGAATCTGAGATTTTGAAAACAACTGTATGCAAAAACTTCAGGGTTTTAGAATGACTGTTTCCAAAATCATCTTTTCAGTGACTGGTAGTTGACACCTTAATAACATGATTACACATCCTCTTTCCTAACTAATATTTATTTTGAATTATTCCTTAATAGAAAGCATCACAGTTAATGAGCAAAATTATATCAAACCCTTCAGTAAATATAATCCAGGGAGTATTTTCAAGTATTTCTGGTCATTTTAAGAAGTCACAATGCCTCTTTATTGCTTTTGTTTGAAGAGACACAGTTGTTGACAAGCAGTAGTTCTAAGAGTAAAGACTTGGGAGCTTTTTAACTAAAAAGAATTGTATTTAATTTTCTTCTTCATGTCAGTAAAGAAGCTGGAACAGTGTTTAGCAATGTTTTTAATTTATTTTTTTTTTCACAGAAAGAGAGGGCAGCAAAGCCCACCTATGGTGGTTTGAATAACTTTGTACTGACATTGTTACTAGTATCCCAAGTTCATTTTTGTAGAGTACAGGGCACTTGTTGCAAGAGAAGCTTGAAAATACTAGCAGTTAAGCTGCCTGAAATTTTCTACAGGTTTTAATAGTAGTAATATTAATTCAGAGGTCTGTAATTCAAAAATGTAAAACTTCTGTGTGTTCTCACTTATCTGACTTGATTTTTACATGTACTGTTAGTCAAAAGTTACTTTAGCTGCTATCTAATGTCTAATTTGGCTTGCAAACAGTCCAAATCTGTAATGGTTAAGAATTAAGAACATGGGGTTCACATGAAAATATTATCTTCTCCAAGAGTACACAATTAAGTTATTAGTATTTTTTATCAGAATAATTTTGTAGCTTAGGCAACTATTTCTTACGTAATGATTGACATAAATATGATTTTTTTTCCTGCAGTAACAAGAAGCTGTTAGTATGGCTGGATGAGGTGAAAACAGAGGCCCAAGAATTACAGATATAAATGGAGACAGATACAGTAAGTTTATTGTCAGATTTTTAATCTTCAGTTTCACATGTTAGGTTTAGAAATACAGAGCTCTCTTCACAGCATAATGAGTAGAATCAACTATTTTCTTGATACTTTTATGTGGTCATTTAGAATTTTATGTGTCTCTCAGACTTATATTTCAGTCATTTGGTCTTCAAGGCCTTGTAGCAAAGCTGCTGGCAATACACTGGTATTCTCAAAGTTGGCTACAGGCCTGCTCAGCTATGGAAGACTTGAAGACTTATGTGGAATGCTGTTTATGTTGAAAATTTAAAATATATCCATTCAATATCTATTTATACTTTTTTACCACCGTCGTGCCTCTATCCGTAAAGTACCAGTGGCTTTGGGACCCGACTTTTGCTACAACACGGTGAGAATATCCAGGGTTTTAAAAGAAAAAGGCTGCTTTTGTTCAGTTTGAGTTGCCTGGTACAGTATGAGAGATGAGAACTTACTGAACTGTAGGGAGAAGACAGCTTTTCATCTGCCTTAGAACAGATATATCCACTGGGATCCGAGGGAGTTATTGGGTTCTTAGTATGGCTGAATCGATCCATGGGAGTTTAACTGTGCCTTTCAGAAGAGGCTTGTTTGCCAGCAGCAGTGCCACTGAAGCTTAATGCATGTTGTCTTTTCTTCTAAGAAAATAGTATTAGGTTCTGGTAAATTCTGGTGGTGAACAGGAATACAGTATAAATAAAAATATGTACAGTAACTTGAGATTATTTAATATGATCCTTCAAAATTAACCCGTACCTGCCAGAAGTTGAGACTTAGTTTGCATAGTGAGACATCCTCAGATTAACAGCTAAAATGACACAACAATAAACAGAGGTGCAAAAGCCCAGATCTGTATGAAGAATGTGAACAGATGCAACAACAGGAGTCACACTTCCAAGCAGCTTAATTTCTTTGGGAAACACGCAGTATTAAAACTGCATGAAAAATGATGCATAGCTAACTTTTGGCAAATATGACAGCATGTTAAGTGAGAAAAAATGTCTTTTGAGAGAGAAACATTTATTTACCTAAGCAACTAATTTGTGCAGTTTCACATTTCAACTTGGAGGTGGAGGATTTCTCCTTACTAAGATGATTTGGGTCATAATGAAAAGACAAATAAATGTTTAAGTAAGATCAGAGACAAACCCCAGGCCTGAATTCAGAAAGGCATGTGGACTGCAGCAATATGAGCTTATAATACAGTACAGAGTAAGATTACAGCAGGGACTCTCTTGTTAAGAAAGACTTTGAAAAAGAGAGGTGAGCATTCAGCCATTCTTTAAACACAGTTTTCCTTACATGCAGAGAGTGAGGCACGCTGCATTTTGTGATGCCAAGAGGAAGTTAATGAATTTAGCCATTGCATGGCATTTCAAGTATACTTGGTCTAACTGTATTTTAACCATACAAAAGCAGCAAATACAAATCACATTTTCCTTCTCTGAAACACTGGAGAGGTATCATTGGTACTTATTTAGAATTCCCAGTCTATATCATCTTGATTTGTAGCAATACATCCAAGTTCAGTCCCAACTGCTGTTGAGGGCAGCGCCAAGAACTCTGATCTGTTATTTTGAATAGGAGGTGGTAATAGGGACAGTAGTGAATTCTGTGTTTGTTCCTTTATCTAGAAAGAAAAAAAAGTTAAAATAAAGCTGCACATAAAAGTCTCCATAACTTTGTAACTGACTTCATTATAAGCATGTGAAATCAGAGTCATGTTCTTGCACATTACAATACTGAAAGTAACAGGATCAGAGGTTTTGCTTTCCCCACTCTATTAGTCTTTAAAGACTAATTAAATCAGCTGTGCAGCTGTGCTTTAAATTAAGAATATTAACCTTTTTTTTTATTAGTTAGGCTGACTTTAGTTAAGTTAAATCAACTTCATCAATGGGCAAATGGATCAATCTTATGCCTCCTATACTCTATCAATACCATTTCATTTTAAAAAAGTCTGAAGCAGGTATGCTCTTACAGGATACTTTTTGGCTCCAGGTAACTAGTTCTAGTTCTTTTTGTGGCTTATTTAGGTTATAGCTGTGTCATTTAACAAAATGTAGTAAACTCACCTGTTTGAAGAACGTATGCGAAAGCAAACTGCTTGCTGATGGCCTGAATCATAAAATGAACAATATAATTATGTTTTGGAAAGTAAAATACTGCATTTGGATAATGGGCCAGACTGACAAATAAATTTAAGCCCTGTGGTTTTCCTCCATAGGACAAATGTGAAGAATGAGAAAAGCTGCACACAATTCTGTAGTGAAAACACTACTGAAGAAATCTATTTTTAAAGGCTTTTTCATGTTTCTGTTTAACAAGGAATTTAATGCCTCATTCAAAAGAGACACAGAACTGAAAACATATATAAATTTCAGATTTCTGGGTTTTTTTCTTGGACAAAGTACATGTTGGAAAGTTAATTTTACTTGTTAGGAAGCATATTCATATTACAAGAAATTCAGGGGTCAAATGACTTTAAAAGTTTGATTCCTTTATCAGACAAGATGATTCTTAAATTACAAATGTAAGTGTATTATTTTACATAGTATATGTGGTCTGAAATTCTGACTTTAACAGCATTCAACTGTTTACTGCATCCTAAACTGTGGACTATGCTTGGTCTTAGACTGAAGTGACAAAAAAAAGTAGTTTTCACCAG
The DNA here is from genome assembly GCA_013398075.1 of Notiomystis cincta. Taxonomy (NCBI): domain Eukaryota; kingdom Metazoa; phylum Chordata; class Aves; order Passeriformes; family Notiomystidae; genus Notiomystis; species Notiomystis cincta. Next base: position 247,057 of record VZRX01012606.1, read on the forward strand.
AATGTTACCTTTTCTCAGGGTCCTGTTGCAAGCAAAGTTCTACCAAGTTGTGGAAGGCAGGTGAAAATGTTTTGGAAAAGGGCATTTGTAGTCTTTCACTGGTCATTGTGCGTGTCATGCTCTCACCAATTCCAGAATCAACACCTGATCGGGAATTCTTCATCCTGGATTCCCCCCGGGGAAAGGTATTTATATCCCAAGGGTAGTAGGTAGGACCTTTCAGCTTTTGGAGCAGCATCTAGTAGGAAGGAATAGCAGTATGAGAGTTCAACACCTATCCAGACCTATTCAGGGTAGGCTGTGAAACTCCAGGGATGGAAGGATTATTTGTTCTGAAAAGAAGCATATTTGAAGTAACAAAAGGCAGCCAATATTTCAGCAGAAACAGCACTGGTTTCTCTGAGTAAAACAAAACAAAATGCTCAGCACATTATTAACTAGAGATAAAATTCAGCATTGTACCTGAGTGCGAGGCATATCTTGAAATGGAACGTGTCCATTGGCTAATTCACATGCTGTAATTCCCACACTGTAAATGTCAGACTTCATATTATAGCCAGACAAATCCTGTGAGAGGAAGAAAACACTACGGATCACTAAGGCCATTGAGTGGTGCCGACAAGAATACAAGTGCCTGCTTCAAAACAAGATTCTAATACCCCATAACCTACACAGTATTGAAGCAATTAAATTGTGAAACCTCAGACTTGTTTCAGAAGTCTGATGGCTGTACTGAACACAAGTTTCAGGATTTGCAGTAGTTTCCAGGAGGTTTGGGTAAAGAGATTTAGCACAGCATCACCCAACCAACAGTTTTAGAACTGGTTCTCTCTAGAAGAATTAAAAATTCAGTACATCATGTACTTTAAAAAGTTGCAGTTCAGTATCTATCATTGCAAATCAACAAGCAGTTCTTGGGTTAGAAATTGAGTACTGCCACTAACTTTGAATAGGAAAAATTATGTCTAATTTATACTAACCTGTCTCAGTAGTTCAGGACTCAGCCAAGGAAGCACAGATGTACTAAACTGGGGGAAATCATATACCACCTTTGACTTCTGTCCATTGTTAACTAAACTGTAGAGGTTGTTTAGGCCAGAGAGAGAAACCAGCCCATCCTCTGAAATCAGAATGTGGCTAGCTTTAATATTCCTGTAACATAAAGTGGTAAATTTTAGTCATAAGAATTACTCAAAGCACTACTAAAACAGAAAGGCTTTCATATTTCATTGACTTATAGTGAGATGCCAGCATGGAGTTCATCTCTCTAATAAGAGAGATGATCAGGAAAAAACCGACAGAAATTGGAGAAGGGCCCTTCTTCCCTGCAAGGGGTATAAACTAAGGAAGCCCTTTCTATAACCCTGGTTTTCTTCTGCTTCAAAGAGACAAAGTCAGGCAGATGTATAATTCCAGTAACAACTGGCTTGAAGAAATGTATGAATACATTTCCTGTTAAGATTTAACAACCTTGGTTCTGCCATGTTATTGAAAAAATTCTTACTTGTGCACTGTCTGATATAAGAAGGTATATAGGAAAAGGAAGGAGACAATACTTATGATGCTGTAATCTGGTTCTTACCTATTGACATTCTCCTACCTGTGAATATATCCATTCTGGTGCATGTAATTTAATCCTCTGATTGCACCAAACAGAATGTTCCCTATCAAAGCTTCACTCATTCCTTCAGGAAAGTAAGTCTTCAGCAGGTGTCTAGCTGAACCTGGAAGTGAAAAAAAACCTAGCTAGGCCTAACAAGTCTTGTTAAATTACCTGTCTATGATTCCCTCACTGTATACACTCATTGAGAGCAGTATTCTCATCTTTATATTGACTCTGGTGCATTATTACATGGATGCAACTGATGGCCCATGTCGTGCTTCAGTTAACTGGAAGTCTATGCCCAACTTGTATTCAATGTAGACAGATTTTCTGTTAGCTGAAGGTGTATAAAGTCAAAGACATCCCCCAGTTACCATTCCTCACATGGTGGGTGCTAGGACTAGGTAGAATTTAATGCAGTTCAAATACTTGTTTTCACTGGGGAGGAAGTCTTCTCTAAACAAGTGGTTTGGGAGAGTTTGTTTTTTCTATGGGACAGGATAAGATTAAAGAGAAATGTCTTATGGACCATGTGGGTCCAACTTGTATCAGCCCTTTTTCCTATTCCAAAATTACAGTTAACAGTTCTTACCATAGGCCATGAATGGGGAGATGACCCAAAGCCAGCTTCCAGCTGTAAACACTGTCCAAAATGTCATTATGTTGGGATGCTGGAAAAAGTGTGATAAAACCACCTCATTCTATGGAATTAAATGAAAGTGGATGTGTTAACCACAAGACAGCAGTCCTACTAAAAACATTAACTACATCAGAAATCAGTAAAGAGAACTGTTTCCTTGCATTTATACAAGACTGGAGGTGATGTGCATGGCCTGCAACAGAAATGTAAATAGCTTGCCCATAATTGCATTTGTCTGAAGTAAATCTAGTTTGTTCATAGTCCAACTTTTGGTGTTAAATAAGAGTACAGAACATGTTTCAAATAAGTTGTACAATTACAGAAGTATTTCTAAAACAATTGTCAGCTGCTGTCTTCAGAAAGCAACTCTCAAATTAACACATGCGTTGTGTTTATTATATTCTACTCCTTTGGAGGGAAAATCTTTTCTGAAATGACCCAGTGCAAACAGAGGTTACCTCTGTTCAGTAATCTCCTATGTATTTCTCACTACCTTCATCGGGCTTTGTGCAGAAATGCTGTTCCTTTACCTGTAAGGCTTTCAAGTGCTCTTCAGAGCAATTTTCTAGGTCTGTGATCCTTACAGCAACTTGCCTGTCTGTAGGTGTATGCCGTGCAAGGTAGACTGAAGTTAAATTGTTGAACCTCCTTCCTGAAACCAGAAATGGCTACCTTAACATTGGAAAGCATAATAATCCATCACATGGTTTCCTTCATATTTAGAGACTGTTTTCCAGTTTTAAAATTGCAATTGATAGCAGTGTGCCCTTTTCTTTCAGAATGTCAAGACCTTAAGTAATTGCAGCAAAATATATGCAGCAAATGAGTTGAAGCATGGCTCTGCTATTTTGAGAACAAGTAAAAGTGTTTGAACATATGCCAGCATCAATTATACATCTAAATGAACAACACTTAGCATGCATTTTCACATAAACATATGCAGGCATAGTAGGATCTAAGGCAGCCATCCTTAGACCAATCAAGTTGTGTAGCCAAATTACAAGACGTGATGTTACTTAAGGCTATATTTATTGTCACATACCACAGATTTTGAAAACTGACATGTACATGCACAAACATCAAGAGACAATTTCAGGTCTTAGATCTTGAAATAAGAGATTACTAAAATATGAGCAATGCTCTGCACTTTTCTCAACTAAGGAGACACAAGAATAGTCCTTAGTTTTCTAAGCTTAATATTCACTGCAGTTAGCAATAAACTATTGATAGCAGGAAGAAGAAATACTTTAAGGTCCATTTATGTTACCTATTTCCAGCTGGAGTTCATAATGAGAGACATTGGAAGAGCAAAATACCATTTCATTTTTTCCTGCAGATGGGGGAATCCAGGCTAGATCAGAATCAGCCTAACAGAGAGAAGAAACAATTCTCAAAATGAATATGTAATTGTTACTCACTTATATTTTTTAAATTAGTGCAAAAATATTGTTAGTGCTTAAGTCCAGTACTCAAATAAGAACATTCAAGCTGGTACTTTTACCATTACTAAGACTTAGTTTTATGAATTACAATTTTTGTGTGTGTGAGTTTGTTTTCAAACTGGCACAACATTAACACTTAACCTTCAGTCTTCTTCCAAAGTGGAAACCCCAAAGTACTCTGTTTATTTTTGTTGTTGACATTTTAAGTACTCCCTAATGAGGCTATTTTTAATATTTACCAGCTTTATATTTAACCTTGGGAGTTAAAGTTTCTATTCTTACCAGGCATTCGTGGATGCTGCTCTGAGATAGCTCTTCTGGTCTGATTGATTCAACTCGTGTACGCAGAATACAGGAGCAGTCCTTGAGAAGAGAAACAAGTGAATGTTGGTGGAGTTGCTGCAATTTATTAAATATGGCAGTGCAAAAATGTAAAAAAGTAGGCCTTATAAGCAGCAGTTCAGAAAGTCTTCTGCTACGAGTCAGTCAGTCAAGGGGCTAAGAAACAGCACAAAGCACATACACGGCAGACCTAGAGAGAAGAGACACTAAAGTCTCCTCCATCAAAAGCTGACACAAAAATTCAAACATCTCAGCACTGTGGAAATCCCCTCAAGCAAGACATTTCACCAGGACGTTTCATATTGAAGTACAGCTTGATAACAAGGTACAACAGCTAAAATTTTTAAAGACAAACTTACCAAACAAGACATGGAACCACTTTAGATCAGGGGAAAAGTCATATACACCCATTTATCCTAGAAAAAAAACAAAAGCAGCAAAGTAAGATGATACATAAACCTGTGATAAACTTAAATCTCCTTAATCCCAACTGTGAGGCATTCCTGTCAGCTAACACACACAAAACCACAGAACTCCAGCTCAGGGAAAGTCTGCTTCTATTTAAGTAGCATATCAATTTCAAACTCCACACTGAGACTACACGTCAATTCAAGTGCTCCTTTTTAATTTATGAGTTCAGAAATTTTATTGCCAGTTCTGAACAAACAATTTAATTGCAAGTTAACTGCAAAAGTGCAAAAAGTAAAAAAGAACGAACTCATGAAAAGAAATAATTGTCTGTTGTTTTAAAGGGAGCACAGCTGTGCTAGGCAGATCTTGGCTTGGCTGTGTGCAGCTGAACTAGCTCACAAAAAACAGCAAGGCAGAAGCAATTGCACTTTACATTTCATGAGAGAGGAAATACTATTGTAAAGGATTTCAGTTTAAAAAAAAAAAGAGAAGCAACTCCAGTAATTTTCACTTTACTTAGGCTACAGAATCAGCAAACTGCCTCACAGATCACAGCAGCCTCTCTGAAAGTCCTCTAGCAGACTTACCTTATGACTGATATTTTAAAAGATTAGGCAGTGAAAGATGTCTCATAAGTGTATCAAGGCTTCTGTAACTATAGAATGGCACTATTTTACTTTAGCTATAAGCAAGTCTTCAACAGTAGAATCATTGAGGTTGGCAAAGACCTCAAAAATCACATTCCAACCATTAACCTAACACTGCCAGAGCCACCATTAAACCATGTCCCTAAGCACAATATCTACATGTTTTTTGAACACGACCAGGGACAGTGACTCCACCACTTCTCTGGGCAGCCTATTCCAATGCTTGACAACCCTTTCAATGAAGAAGATTTCCCTAAGATCCAATCTAAACCTCCCTTGGTGCAACTTGAGGTCAGTTACTGTCATCCTATCACTTGTTACATGGGAGAAGAGGCCAACTCCCACCTCTCTATAACCTCCTTTCACATAATTGTGGAGTAAGAAGGTCCCTCTGAGCCTCCTCTTCTCCAGACTAAACTCCTTCAGCCACTCCTTGTAATTCTGGTGCTGCAGACCTTTCACCAGCTCTGTTGCCCTTCTCTGGACACGCCGTGGTGCCTCAGTGTCTTTCTTCTTGTGCAGGGCTCAAAAATGAACACAGTACTTGAGATATGAACTGGCCTCACCACTGATTACAGACGGACAATTAATTCCCTGGTCCTGCTGGCCACACTACTGCTGACACAAACCAGGAAGCCACTGGCCTTGGCCACCTGGGCACTCTGCTGGCTCATGTTCAGCCAAACAGCAACCCCAGCTGCTTTTCGGATAGGCAGCTTTCCAGCCACCATGAGGAATCCTTGGATTCCTACAGGAGGTAGTTCCATGTTAATATGCAATTTTTTGTAAGAAAGTTAACTTTAAGAAGCTGAAGTACTATACCAGAAACTGGTAATTTTGTTTATTAGGGAGCTAAGCATGAGTATATCTTATGTTACCTAATCAAGGAAACACTCTTGAAAAGCTAACAAGCCCCCACCACTCCATTCACTGCCAAATATCCAAGCCATTCCTGTTACATTTTTACCCTGAAGATCTACTTGGAGAAACAAAATAAGTAGTTCCTTACTAGAGGTACCAAATGGAGACAAAAGTAGATGCCTAGCAGGTACTGGGTACCTTCAGAGCATCAGAGCTTGACTTAAACAACTTCACTGAGGAAGTCTGTTGCAGAGTAGAAAAAAAAAAGGATGCAGCTACTTCAGGATACTGCCCAGCACTGTTAATGGCTACAACATCCCTTTACCTGAAAAAAAGATGCTTCATTCTGCTACACAAGAATGATCAATTTATTCTGCTTCTTGCAATATGAAACCACAAAACCTAAGCTAGAGAATAACGTCTTAATAGCTATGATACACCAAAGTCAAATTATTGTAGACTTAGTTCAAAGGTATATAGCCAGCCAGCAGAAACATCCATGATGCACATTTATTCAAATAACATTACAATCTTAAGATTTGTATTTTTTTTCTTACGTAGTTGGACATTGTTTCAATTTTTCAATATGGCTTTGGATCATGCCTTGTAAACCTTTTCCCTATTCCCACATTTTTCCTTCTGTATCGCAGGCTTTTTTTTTGGGGGGGGGGACTGTAGATAAGTGCCAGTGTTGTAAAATGATACATTCATCGCAGTTTGGCCAAATCTTCAGTCAGCGAACAGTGCTGGGCAGGAGAAAAACAGAGAAACCTGTGCCTGTGAGCTGCGGGAGAGAGGAAGCTCCGGAGCCGAAGCCCCGGTACCGGTACCGCGCGTTACTGGGCTCTGCCGCCGCTGAGCTGCAGCTCCTACTTCAGCGTTCGCAGTGACTGAGGCAGCTCCCGGTCGTGTATCTCGAGTAAAACGATCCGTCCGTGACAAAGCACCGGAATGTGCGGAAGGACGCCCCGCAGGCTCCCCCGCAGTTCCTCACTCGCTCCGTTAAGTTCGTACNAGTCCCCGCTGTGTTGCATGCGGGGCTGCGGCGGGAAGGAGCGGCGCCGGAGGGAGCGCAGCGTGGGCCGGGTAAGCGAGCGCTCGGCGCCGGCCCGGCGCTGCTGTGCCGCCTCACGGGCGAGCGGCGCGCTCTGTGCCTCACCCCCCTTCAGGGTTTAACCCTCCCTCCTCTCTTCCCTGGGGCCGTTCCGCGCTGAGCCGCGGCACCACCCGGGCGGGAAGGTACGGCGGGGCG
>VZRX01012606.1:254261-302074 GCA_013398075.1 Notiomystis cincta
CGGCGTGCGGCGGCTTCCCTGCGGCTGCCTGGGGTCGGAGCGAGGGTCCAGAGCATGAGGCGGTGCCCGGGGCTGGCACCGCGGTCCCGGGCGGAGAAGGAGTTCCTGTCCGGGTTGGCAGCTGACAGGACTCTCTTGGCGGTGGAGATGGAGTAATGTAGCGTAGCGCTGTGTTGAGCTTCGTCCATTCAGTGTAAGCGGGGGCGGCGGTGCCCGCGGGCGGTGCCCGGGATGACCTTCAGCGGCCCGGAGTGCCCGTCACCGAGGCGGCTCCCTGGAGGGTCCTGTCACGGCGAGCGGGAGGCAGCCCTCGGTGACATCTTAGCTGCTGTGCTGCTTGCGTATGGAGGGCACGGAAATGTAGGCTTTTATCAACTTCTTAATCACATTGTTACATTCTTATCAGCATTAAACTGGAGTACGAGTATCTGTCAGTAAATGTCATTTACTCTGTCGACCATTCTAGTGGAGAACTGTATGTGGACATGCTCTTATTTTTATTTTTTAGTGCAATCTTTAGCTTTTGCATAGATGCCTTTTTCTTGGTTATGTTTCACAGTTACTGTTGACTGATTGTGACAGTCTGATGCAGATATTTGTTATACTAATAAATAACTTAAAACAACATTATAAGGCCACAGTCGATTTTAGGTTTGTTTTCAGATACTTGTTTTCTTTCAAAAGATATAGTTCTTAGTAAAAATAGGCAGAACTTCTTTTTAATTACACTGCTGACACTGCAGCTAAATTGAAAAAAAATTATTTCCCAGTACCTGAAATTTGTAGTGGCAGTGTGATTATTAGAGCTGTATCAGCTTATCAAATTTCTGTTATGAGTATCTGAAAATGTAACCTAAAGAGCATTGGAAAACCACAGACTTTCCTGATGGTGGTTTTCCTCTAATAGTGGGCTTCCGGAATTAATATTGTGCCGTAGGAGTGCTGTCTTTCAGGAATGATAATTGTGATTTGTTGATTTGTTTTCCAAGAAGACACAAATACAGCATTTTCACAGAGATGGCTACAAAAAAAGAAGTAGACATCCTTTTATCTGGTTTGATTTCTAGTGATACTCTGGTGCCTGAATCACATAGATCAGTTTGGTTAATTCTAATAAATACAGAATTGGGATTTAAAATGCTGAGCACTGGCTGGGGTATGATCAAGGAACTGCAACTACTTTTTTGGGTGAATTCAGCCATGCATCAATTAAAAGTGTTAGTGATTTCAGCTAAATGTTATTCAGGTTCCCTTCAAGTATACTTTATGGAAAACAAGCTTGAGTTTAAAAAGAACCTGATTGCAACCTTTATAGTGAAATATTAGTGGAGAACTTAGCAGAATGAGGCATTAGCCATGAGAGTATTTGTGGTATTTTGTGCTCTAACTAACAAACAGACAATTCATGTTAGTTGTTGATTCCTCCGAGCTCATAACATTGCTACGTGTGTACATAAATTCTTCTGAAAAAAGAAAACGTGCAAGAAAAGATGTATACAGATGGTAATGATTTGGTTGTGCATTTACAGGAAAGAATAAGGAATTAATAAAACTTAGTATGTGTCTTTAATGTAGGTAACACTCATAGGTTAAGATAGACTTCAATTAGGCATTTGCTGTTTTTGCCTTGTACTAAGGGTGATATAGATGACAGCCAAACATGCAGGACTTAAATAAACATTAACTCTCAAGCTGTGGTATTCAACAGTATGCATGTGTACATGAACATAAAGCAGATATACATGTACTTAACAGGTAGTGTTGCCACTTGGGAGAATATGAGCTATTACAATGACTGACAAGGAGAATAAAGGAGCCTGGCTTGGTGTAACTGTAGATGCAATAGGATGAGGGAATGTTGTGGCCAGCTTCGTGATCCCCTTGAGATTCATCATTCTCCAAAAGGGGTTCTCCAGCTTCCCCACTGAAGCCTTACCCCCATCCCAAAATAAAAACAATCCAGAAGATGGGGAGGGGTTATTTTGTTTGTTTTCTTGCAGTTTCCTTGTTATGCTATTTTTTTATGGTTGAAGGTCTGTTGCAGGTTTGTTTATGATTATTACAATTGTTTTTAGGATTGTATTGGCATACTCTTCTAAATAACTCTTCTAAATATTTTTTTCCTTATATGAGAGAAACACAAACACTAAATAGGTTTCTGTAGGGATAGTATTGGCTGAAAATAACAGATGTTAGGCACACAGCAAGTGTTAATTGTGGTAAGCAAAGTTTCTGTTCACATAGATTTGTTTTTCAGTAGATAATCCTTTGTCCTTCATCTCCTACTGGATGGTGTTGAAGAATTTGGCCTCTGCTGCTGAGCACTAGTTCCTGGAATGTTTTCGCAGCAATTCAGTGTGGTCATGTTTGCTATAAGAATAGAACTGTTTCATTAACCTTGAAATGTGGAATACATTTAGCTGTTATTAGCTGACTTGACAGCATTCCAATTTTAGTAATGGAAAAAGGACTGTGTTAATTACTTGATACAATTTTTTTAATTGCATACTTACATAGCAGTAAAATTTGGCATCTGAGAATAATACACCCATTTACTTGGCTTGCTTTTGGAAAATGGTTGTTGTCTTCTCTTTTAATCAAGTTAGAATCTTCTTTGTTGTCAGTTTTGTTTATGTTACTTGTTGCCGAATGTCTTGCATCCTGGAATTGTAGAGAGGAGCAGACTTAGTTTAGTCTTTCCAAGCACTTACGAGGAGTTAGCTGCCCTCAACAAATGAAAAATAGCAGGAATAACAGCATATTTAGGTTTAAGTTTGGATATTGTCAATATAGATGCCAATATTTTGCATATGTTTTTAACTTTTTGTGCACAAAGAAATAACATGTACATTTGTTTGTGGTTTCCAGTTGTAAAGCAACTCCCTCACCTTTCTCATAATTCAGATTTGAATTAGAGTTCTCCAGTGGTAGAATGTCTTCAGAATTATATTTTATCTTGAGGTGTCCCAACTGTTTCTGCATCCATCTTGAATTGCTCAAAGTGGTAGTTACAAAGACAAGAACAATTTTTAATGCTTTATAACTATTTCATCTTTCTCTAAGACTTTAGTCAGTGTTGCTTTTTCAAGTTAATCTTCACTAGGGTCTTCTGACTCACTGAAGGAAAAATTTATAAAATCTCTATAGAGCAACTTAGATTCTCCAGGGCAGATGCAGAAGGTGTAGGAATAGTTCCCACTTCTACAAGAAGTGTGCTGTGTGTACCCCAGGTTTTAGCTCACTGTTTGGAGCCAAATGATAGCTGAAATGTGAGACACACACTGGGGAGTAAAATTTAATCTAAAGAGTACAGAAATACTAAGATTGAGATAGGTAGATAGGTATATAAAATGTCTGATATTTCTGTCTCTCCTGAGCCTTCCCTGAAGAAAGCCTCCTGAGAGCACCACCACGGGCTGTTCTCCAGTATTTGAATTTTCCTTGTTTTTTCCATGTTCAGTTAAGCTATTAGTAAAATATGCAAACTTGGGAAATTGGCCTATGAGGGAGTAGGGGACAAACTAATAAGATGTAGATCAGTGTAGAATGAATAAAGTAAACTGACAGTGGAAATAATCATTGTAAATAAAGATTAAAATCAATACCTGAGAAAGTTATCTGGCTTCTCTTTTGGATATGTCTTTCTGCATGATTTAGTAATTTTAATTCCTAGTCCATCTTTTTATAGCATGGTCATATCTTTCAAAGCCACGTTGTAAATTTTATGGGGTTTATTTTAATGTATTTAATTATAGTTGTAACTTGCAGGAGGAATCTATAGTTAGGAAATCGATTTATAGCTGCAGTGTAGAAAGGTCATGGAGTCACTTTCAGGGTGGTACTGCCCAGTGCTTGAATTTCTACAGAAGTTGCCCCATGGTACAGGAAGCTAAAGGTATGAGAAGCACTGGAAATGCAAGCATTAACTTTTATGGTGTTTGCTTATCTAGTAAACTTCTCAAAGGTTTTACAAATGTTTGCCCTTTCAGTTCAATAGCTTTGTGTTGGCCTGGTGCTCTAGAAAACATTTAGCCAAATCACTTTTGAATTTTTTTTCCTCTCTTTGGCTGAACTGAGGTTGACCTGCAGCAAATAATATTTCTGCTTTGCACTTAGAAGGGAGATTAAAAACCATCTTGAGAAGTAGCAGCATTCATTTTTACAGTTTTAAAACTCAAAGGAAAAAGAGTTGAGAAGAAACTGTCCTATGCTGCTGAACTTTGTCTAGTTCTGTGTATTGTGACTCTTTTTATTACAAAATAAAGTGATTGCCATGTGTGGATCTACAGCAGTCTTTTTAAATGTCTTTTATTATGCTGTATTAAGTTGTTTTAGAGAAGGAGGTATATATAGTTCATGCTTTTCAGCAATCCATTTTAAAAACAGCCTCTAGAAAAAAGAATTCTAAACAGTGCTAGAAGCATCTATACATTCAGATAGAAAATGTTTCTGAAATCTCAAGATTTTCTTTTTTATTAAGTGTTTAATAGGGGTAATAGTTACAACTGATAAGCAGAGTACATACATAAAGAAATGAATGACAAAACAAAAAGATACTGCCTACAAGTATGAGCTGACCTTAATGGAAGAAAGTTCTTTTTTGGTCTCCTGCCAAAGTCTACAAGCAGATGAACTGGCAGGCTCCAGGCTTGCTTTAAAAAGCTCCTGCACTGTCCATTTTGATCTTGTCAAATGAGAGGTTGCTACAGACAGCAAAACAAACCTCTGATTGTTGTGCTTGATGATTGGAGATCTTGGGGAAACTCTTAAGAGCAAATTTGAAATTAATGCAAGATTTAAAGAGAATTTTATGTTACTTGAATGCCAGAGGAGGGAAAAGGAGATTTGTTTTCTCTTCAGTTTTATATTTTTCTGTCATCTAGAACTACTATTTTATGTGGAAGGTAATTAATCATTCTTGGCAAGGGAAAAGCAGTATTTTTACTTTATTAACTCTTCTGATAGCTTATCTGAATTAGTCATGGTAGTTTCATTTTCTGATTTGCATGAGTCCCTCCTGAAGAGAAAATGCAAATTTCATCATACCAACAAAGGAAATTTCTGATAGGCCCATTTTTTAATTAACTGACTCCTAAAGGAAAAGAGACTAAAGCAAACAGTTGTATAAAACTTAAAATTTTTAGCAATAGAAGTGTTAAGGCTGATGTTTTTGAAATCCTGTCTTTAGAATCCATCACTTTAAATAAATGTAGTGGCCTGAAGAAAATTTCTGTTTAGTTGGAGCTGCTGTCTGTTAGCATCAAAAGGAAAGGCCTCACTTCAGTGAATGACCTGAATACACTAAATACTATATGAAAGAAGAGGAATAGTACAGACAGAGATACTTGACAAAGTCCATGCTTAAGGTGAGATGTCATGTTTGCAGGGAGAAAACATATTTTAATGCTACCTTTTACATGTGCTGTGGAAACTGGAAATAAAATGTTTATTTGCCTTTTTTTTTAAATTAATTATAGTACAGAGGGCAAATTCAGACTGAAAGAGACAAAGTTACACCAATTTACGTGTCTCCCTTGAAAGAGTGAAATCTGTTAAACTTTGGCATTCTCTTTGGTTTATTTTTAGGTGATGGGTGAGCTGAGAAGCTGGTGAAGCCTACATGAAATACTTGTACTGATCAGTAGTAGCCCAGATGAAATAGGCATGTCCTAAGATGGCTGTAGATCTGCAGTATGAACCAGCCTGCAGAAGTGAGTTGGTGCCAGATTTGAGAGTCTCTGTGGCTTGATGGCTCTCACTTACTCTGTCTCTGAACCAAAGCCATCTTCTTACCAAAGCAATAAAGGAGTGGTGCACAGCTTGATTACAGAATGCTCTTTCCAAGGAAGTGAACTGTAAAGGAAGAACTCATGAGTTTTGATCCCAGGGGCTTGGAGAGCATCCCTGGTAAGTTGAAGAATTACTATTACGAATCCTGAATGTGTCTAACATGTTATAAAGCACCAACCTGAAGACAGCCTTATGTTTCACATTCTTTGCATTGCTTATGTGATATTGCAAAGGAACAAAAAACCGAGTCTGTGTAACTCACTTGTAAAGTCAGCATGCACTGTAAAATACTGTTTGTAAGATTCTCACTATCAATAGTCAACAGTGCTGTTTTTTCCTTTGAAAGATATTGCTCATAGTCTTCATCTTGAGTGGAAATGTTGCAAAGATAATCATTGCATACCGTTGTATTTTAGCAATTTAGTATTAACCTTTTGGGGTTTTTTTTAATAACTGAGAAGAGATTGAGGAACACACACCCCACAACCCAGAAAGAGCTAAACTTCAGTTGCAGGAGTTTTATTAGTATCGTGTTTCTCAGACTGTGGTTCCATAAGGATGATAATGAAATTTTATACTTGTTCCCTGATTTCAAAGCAGTATTCAGGTGATTTTATTTACTTTAAGATTGTTTACATCTATGTTCATTATTAAACCAATGCATAAAACAGAAGAACAAGAAAAATATGAATTTCCTTCAGGAAATGGAAGTGTAACAACTATGAAAAAGTCAGTGAAACTTTAGCAAATCAATAGCTGGTAAACTGTAGGTTTGTGTTTAACTTAATGAAGAAGAAAAGCTAGAAATTGAAACATACATTATATTCAGGAAGTTGGAGGGACACAGGGTATACCATCTTTTCAGGAAGTTGGGTCAGCTGGGGATGAGGAACTTACAAATATTGCAGTGTAAATCAAGTATTGATTCAGTAAGTATTCTGCTATTTTGTCAAGAATAATTATTTTCAAATCTACCAAAGATTTATGAAGTATTTTATAGTCCATAAAATGTATAGTACTGTAGCAGCAGTATTAAATTTTATATATATATTTAACAATACACTATCACTGGCATTTACTGTCTTCCAGATGGCTGCTCCAGTGAGGACCTTCCTGAGGTGGAGTTGGTGAGCATGCTGGAAGAGCAGTTGCCAGATTACAAGTTACGAGTAGACTCTCTGTACCTGTATGAAAATCCAGACTGGCTTCAGCCCCCGGCTTGCCATGGCCAACTGCCGGAGATCGCTTCTCCAGCTCGGGAGGAGGACTCCTTCCATTACATGAGTGAGTGGATTTTTTTTTTCCCCCAAACCTTGAAGATAAAAATCGAGATACAAAGTTAATGTTAGGAAATGGTCAAACCTGGAAAACTTCGGACAGGTGGAAGAAAAGGCTGAATTCAGGGAAAGTGCTTCTGGTTCAGGATTACAGTTCTAATGGCTAACTTAGGATGTCCCATAACTGATCATCAGATTACACACTGAAGTAAGAGTGGGAATATGTGATAGTGAAAAAGAGGCAGGAACCTAGAACTGTGCTAGAAGAGATCTAATACAAGAGGTGTGAGTGTGCAGCAGCTCTGTTTTCAGGAATGTTAACAGCGCTGTGGTTGCTTTGGTGATGTTCCCCTGATGTTTTGTGTCGGTGTTGTTTGTGAAGTGCTGTCAGAGCTTTCTTCTGGAGATAGAAAAGGAATGAATAGCAGATAGGTGGGTACTAGATCAATGTTCATTACTGGCTTCCAGTTCTGAAAATGTTAAGTAACTTATTCCTAAACCTATCAAATGATAAAGAAGAAAATGGACAGCTTCAGTCACATGAAGAAACATTTAATATGTTGAAAAGCAACAGTTTAGGAAGTTGCCAAAAGAACTGAACACTGACTTGCCTGTAGTTTCTAAGTGTTTTCACATGAGGAGAATGCATTGTAATCACTTCAGACATACAGGGAAGCCCTATTTCCTCCATATACTGGAACTATTGGAAGAAACCAATAGAGGAATAAACTTGTTATTTATATACAATATGAAATGATTACTTCTTCCCTGTATGTGCCACCTCTAAAAGGGTTTGGGTTTTTTTGTCATTGTTGTTTGCAGTTTAAGTTTCCCAAGGGTGCATAGCAAAGGAGTAAGAAAGACTAAAACATTAGCTCCCAAGAAAGCAATGCTCAGCAGTTTAGAGTGACCTTGTTATGAATTGAACTTGCAGGCTTTGAACTCTTTTAACTGTGGAAAGTACTTGGAAAGCCGCTTAATGTTTATCACTCCGTCTGTTTCTGATAATAATGTTGCAAGCATAAATGATTTTATAGTCGAACAAATACTTCTGTAGCTCACTGGAAACAGTTGTGTAGTTGGTGGGGTGTGTACTTGCCTCTAAGTGTGGATTATAAAGGGGTGGGATCACAGTCTGTCTCTGCTCTGCTGAAGCTTTCTGCTCAGCACCTCACCTGTGTGACGAAACAAGGCTCCTAAGGACCTTCGGTCAGCGTGAGCTTGCATTTTCAACGTGCAGGGAGAGGGAGGGGTTTTATCAGCAAAGTTTTCAAGTTGTGTATTATTTGGCTGTCAAGGTGCTGCAGAAAGTGCTGTCTTCCTATTTCTCCCAGAGAGTTCTTTTCAGGTATAGAAGGTGTCCTGTGAAAACAGTAGACTGCTTGTAGGAATTTTTTAATCAGTTTTTTAAGCTATAAATGTTCTCTTAACAATGACCGAAACTGAATTAAAAGATAGATTTTAAGCATAACATATAGAACTAATTCTTGTATCATTTAAGAACACTTTTGTGACTGCTGAGTCATATAAACTCAAGATACATATAGTTTATGTTTCTCCTAGAAATTATCCAGACATTGGTTTCACTTGTCATAGTAGCTTTCCTGAGACTAATAACCTACAGGGATATAATGGGAAGGTCCTAGACAAATAACAAATACAGATGTAAATCAAGTTCTAGTTATAATTACTGTTGAATAGCTTCTTAGGTGAAATTTTAATCTTTCTTTCTGTTGCCTGGAATTAGGAATAAATGTGACATAAAGCATAAACATGGACTTTTAGCTGTGGGTCTTCCTCCCCCTGTATATGTATGGAAACATTTTTATAACTTTTTCCAAGAGAGAATGATAAATATACGTTTGGAATGAATTTGTAGTTGAGAAAAAGCCCCAAAACAATACAACAATTATTACTCTTGAGCTCCTCCTCTTTTTATGGCTGCTGCTACTTATAAAAAGGTCTGACCCATGACCAGTTGAATTGACACTGGTAGTGTTTTCAGTGAGGTGGAAGAATATTTTCTGTTTCAACTGTGCTAGCAGAAGAAGTCCTGAATTACAAAAGATCTGTCTTTAGAACCACTTTGAATGTGTGAATAAAGGGTCATGGCACAATATAACAAGAATTTTAATCAAAATGAAGAGTTGCTTGCAACTTTCACTTGGCAAGGTGAGTATTGCATGTGCATGTGTTCTCAAGAGACAATTACAACAAACTGTGTATTAGTTTTGATCCTGTACTGGGAGAAAATACCAAAATTTATATTGAGCTAAGTTTCAAAGCTGTTGGTTCTGTGATTTTATTTATCAGAGTAAAGATATTTGCTCTTGATTTTAGGAACTTACCTACCTGAGTAACCTTGTATGGAATCAGTATAAATTTTTATTGCAAGGACTGGATAGAAACTTGTAACTTGAAATCACCTGCTAGGAACAGTACAGGACAGCTGGCTATAATATTCTGCCTGTATTGGCTGTAACTTAGTTGTGTATGTGCAGTCAATTTTCCAAATACGGATATGCTAAATGAGTTTAGAGTCCCCTTTCAGCAGCCAGTATCAGCAATCAAGCAGTACAGTAAAATTGTCCTCCAAATGCACATTATGCTACTGATAGATGTGTACTTTAAATTTAGTGCAGAGTTTCTATTTTTTCCCTGCTTAGAAATACAATTAGTAAATGATAGTGCTATAAGTTCAAAGCTCCTACATGCTTAAACAACACGTGTTAGGTTTTTATGCCTACTGATCTACTTGGTGACAAGCATTTGGTTTGTTGCTTTGATATATTTTTCTTTTAACCTTTTAGAGAAACAGTGAAGCATTTCTGTTTCACAACTTCTGTGTTGTTCTTCCTTTTCTCCTGTCTTTCAACATTACAAAAAAGTTTCTTTTGTTACTAAAATGCAACTTGGTTTTGATCTTAGCATAGCTGTAGTGTTATGCTTTAAAAAGTTTATTTTAGGCATTATGTATGTTAAGGATATAGACAGCTTATATAACATATATAAATAAAGTTAGTGAAGTGCAAGCTGTCTCATAACTAAGTGTGCAGTCCTCAACAAAACAAACAAAGAAAAGAACTGATAACCAATACTACTGTGTATTCAGAGTAAGAATGAGATTTAAACAAGGTAAAAGAGTGAAGGAAATCTTGAGATCAGATCCATAGTAATCTCATTTTGCTATTCTGTGGTGATGGAATTAGTTTTGAAACGGCTTAACTTAAATGTTCAGCTGAAGCAGATACTTCTGTAATTTTTAAATTCATATTACTGCCTTCTTCACTTTAATGATCCTGAGTTCATAAAGCAAAAATAACAAATTGCTGTTAAGTTCAAACAAGCACAAATATTCATCACCTGACAGAGAGATGTATAATTCTGCTCCTGAAGGTAGTCATATTTAAATGGTTCCCTAAAAGGGCTAAGAAAGTGTTAGTAGTGAAAAACCATGTTTGCACATGCATTTATTTTTTGGTTGTGGTAGATGCATGGCAGAAAATCTCCCATTTCCTTACATTTTAACTCCTTCTCCTCTTTGTTCTCTTTCCCTCCCCATATCTTTCATTATGTGTCACTCTAGCTCTTATTGAACTTCCTTCCTCCTCCTTGGATGGATCTCACAAATTTGCACAAGGTAATTAAGATGCCTTTGTTACTACCATCTTCTCTTTCTCAGGACTTGAACTAGAGCACACCAATGCTTTGCAGTTTTAGCACTGTGTTTTGTTCAGAGTTGTCACAAATTCTTCATGCTTTGCTTAATTCCTCACTCGTTCCTGTTTTTCAAGTCCTGCTGTTTCTCAGTTTTTTAATACAAACTCTTCAAACATTGGAGTCACCTGATTAGTAAGATAGAATTTGCTGCAACATTTAAAATGCAGACATACATGATCTCATTTCTTAATTGTTTCCAGGATGGTCAAGCCCTTAATAAATGCATTTTCATGATTAGTCTCTGGGATCTCCATACTTCCTGAGTACAGCTGTCACACAGCCTAGTGGGAATTTTGCTTCAGGGTTAAAGTATGTGTTCAGCTATATTTGAATATGCTCCAAAAGCTCTTCCTTCTCTCCCCAGCAGGCTGGATGATTCAATTGCTTAGCAGTATTCAACAAGTTGCTGATAGGAGATTTTTCTCCTTTTTCTAAATTTGAAGGATGTGTGAGCACATCAAGTCTTAGTTAATTTTGCTGAAAGGTGTAAATGTTCAATACCTCACTTATCAGTCTCCCAAATGAGTATTGTTTCACATTTCTGAAGTTGAAGGTGCATTTTCACAGCCTATGCTAACTTCATCAGCCAAGTACTGTATTTGTATATGAATAACATGCTCTGAGTTTAGCTCTTCCCCTTCCCACAGTCTTCTTGTCTTTTCCTTCAGTAAGCATGTTTGTCTTTCCAGTTCTTGGCACAGATAATGTGGAACAGAAAGACTACAGTGAAGCTGACATGGTCAAACGCCTGCTAGCTGAGGTATGCTTGTCTCTGTCCTGCTGTGTTAATACACTTGAGGAAATGTATTTGAGGGAGGGTTTTATTCAGCTGCTGGACATTTTTATTCAGTTCTCTGCAAGAGCTGCTTATCAAACACATGGATAATGAGAAGCTGCCCATTTGCTTGCACCACCTTAGAAACAAAATGTATTGACTGTGGGCACCCATGAAGCCAGTGAGTATAAGAAAGGAACAGCTTTCTTCTCATTTCCTGTTGCTCTTCTGCTTCTACCCCTTCACCACTGTTCAAGCTGAGCAGTCTGCTCTGGAGAAAGTGTCACTGGAAAGACCACAGGCCTGAGTAAATGTGATTTATTTGTGTGTAATTCAACACAGCCCACATAATCTTTGTACTCAGCACAAAACCCAAAACTGTCCCCAGGTTTGGTGCTTTCCCCTCCTCCTGTTACTACAAATGGCTGTGGAAGAGAATATGCTGTATCAAAAACCACAATTAAGGAAGTGTTCTGGATCCAAGTGATGAAGCATTAATAATTTTCTAACAATGTTGATCTATTTGAAGGTGAAGGGGGATCTCAGAGTGGTGATGCATTGATCAATATCAAGGAGAATCTAAAGCTACTCTGATGTAAACCTTATGTGATCAAAAGGAAACTTTTTTTCTCATTTTGTGAGCAGAAAGATCGGGACCTGGAACTGGCAGCACGAATTGGACAAGCCCTCTTGAAGAGAAACCATCTGTTGATGGAACAGAATGAATCACTGGAAGAACAGTTAGGACAAACTCTAGACAGAGTAAGTGGTTGCTCTTCTTTCTTTTTTTCCTTTATTTAGTTTATTTTTTCCCATTTTTTCTCACTTTTTTTTCCATTTATGATGTTGGTAAGAGGATTAATAGAAATATATTATTTCATTGTGAAAGAGGTGATTGGTGCTCTCAGACTACAGAAGTGTGCTTAGATGTCATTCTCCTGATCATTGTTCAATCACTTCTTGCAGTCTAGGAAGTGAATATGAAGACTGCTCGTTGCAATTACTGAGAAATTATGAGAATGTTAGATATCATTAGGGTGTATCAGACCATCAGTCTGATTTCCCTCTGTTAAACTAAGAATGGACTAATATAAATCAAAGTAAGAGATTGGTATCCGACATGAGCTGCTATACAACAACTTCACAGGTGAGGAAACAGAAAATGAGCTGATAAATGGGGTGCTTACAACTAAGAGTAAACAAATGAATAAATAAAATGTAATGAAAAGTGAATTCTGATCAAGATCTTCACTCCATCTCTTCCTGTAAGCGCAAATTCTTGATCTAACCTTTTCTTTGTTTTTCTTTCTTAAAAAAATAATTAAATAGTTGACAACCCTGTAGTCAACAGATGTAGTGTAAGTTATAGTGAAATGGATTCAGCTGCTTGTATAAAATAGTATGCTGGT
This sequence comes from Notiomystis cincta, assembly GCA_013398075.1. Classification (NCBI taxonomy): domain Eukaryota; kingdom Metazoa; phylum Chordata; class Aves; order Passeriformes; family Notiomystidae; genus Notiomystis; species Notiomystis cincta. Next base: position 267,233 of record VZRX01012606.1, read on the forward strand.
AACAAGGATATAATCATCTGTAGGACAGCATAAACTTAGGTATTCATATGAAAATGTAGACAGGCAAAATAGATTTTATCTAAGTGAGATATATCTCTTCTTTTGTTTTTAATTGTCCTATGGTTCATTCAATGGACAGACTGGAGGGTAGCACTCTACATGTAAAGAGTTGTCTCTCAGTCCTTTTCTCCAGGAACTCAGCAGTTCAGAGTAATGGTCATAATCAAAATGATAGCCAGCATGTTAAAATGAAAGAATGTATCAAGACAACTGGAAAATAATTTTGCAGTAAACTATTTAAAAAGTAGGTTCTGTTGTTCGTTTTTATGGTGTCTTGAATTTTCAGTCTCCTTGCAGTGGTATGATTTTGTAAACTTCCTGTAAAATGAATAGAGATGTGAGCTATTTTTAAATCTCATTTTAGACTGGAGCAGTGATATTCTAAAGGCTGCATAAGTAATAGACTATGATATTGTATCTCTCAAGTGTATTTCACGTGGTGGTGGTGTTGTCCTAGGTTAACCAGCTGCAGCATGAGCTGTCAAAGAAGGATGACCTGCTGCGGATTGTTTCCATCGCTTCTGAGGAGAGCGAGACGGACTCCAGCTGTTCCACACCCCTGCGTTTCAACGAGTCTTTCAGTGTCTCCCACGATCCATTGCAGCTGGATGTGCTGCAGGATAAACTGCGAGAGCTGGAGGAGGAGAACCTGGCCCTGCGCTCCAAGGTACCTCCCACTGATGGTGTGTGCTGTGTGTGCTGGCTGGGAAACGAGTCAGGGTGCTCAAAATCCAGCATCAGGGTTTCTCTTGAAGCACTTGGCTATTTTCTGTCACTGTATACACATCATTCCCAAGCACTTTCTCTCCATGCCCACATCCTTCTGTTTCCTTCATTCCTTCTTGTCTCCAGAGTTCTCTAGTAGTCCATTCTCAGTGCAGCTGTGATACATGAAAAAGCATGGGAACACATATGTAAGCACCCAGCAAAAGTACTTGGACACATCAGGCCCTCAAGCTCATGCAGTTTGTTTGATATATATAAATCTGACTGCAATGAGCAGGAGTATTTGGAGAGTTCCATTCTGTTGCCATTGGTTTTGTCAGAAGATATTTAAGGGTTAATAAGCTTCCACTTACATTATTTTAAAGATTTACTTAGTTTTGACTATGTGATTAGTTTCTCTATTTTAACTGGTCTCTCTTGTGTGTAAAACTTGAATAGAAGCACTGTACCATTAGAAGGACAGAGACTAAATGGCCAGACAAAAAATAGCTATAAAATGGAACCAACAGCAGAGGTTCCAAGAATTGGAATCTACAGATGCAGTGTCTTTTCTTTGGTAGTGGAGAGTGGAACTTGTAAAATAGGACATTGATTAAAACTGGGTTCTTTTGTTGCCTTTGAGAGAAGGGAGTGTTACTCGTGAGAAAGGTGAGGGTTTTTTATTTTGTGTTATGGGTGTGTGGTGTTTTGATTTTTTTTTTATGTGAACCTTTCCCAATATAAGCTTGTTATACCAGTACCAGACTAGATTACTTTAATGTCAACAAAATACACTTCTGCCCTTGTTTTGTCTCCAAAATACTCAGTCCAAGATGAACATTCTTCCTAAAACTCCCTAAGACCAAATGGATACATTAGTAGTGTTGTAGGATAAGAAAGAGCAGATCAGATTGCCTTTGTTTTGCTCCTAAGCCTGTATAACATTGCACAAATTTACAGACCAGCCAGGGATTAATCATTCTGTGATATAACATAACCTTCACTGACTTGAAACAGCCTCAATTACAATGAGCCTCTATTTGCTTTTTTATTTATTTTGATGGGACAGCACTATGTAAAGAATTGTATTTGTGTGCACTTGTGTAAATGTGACACTGTTTGCTGGGATAATCTTGAAAACCATTTGCTGAGTTTTGCAGTGCAAGTCCCTTACTGGCAAGCAGTCCTGAGTATAGAAGACTTGTCTGTGCTAAATTTTATATTATCATCCTCACAATCAAAAGGGAAGTGGGAATCTAGACCACTTCATATTGTTTAAAAATGTTGTGATACTTAGTCTCTGCCCCAAAAAATTTAATATAAATAGACAAGTTGGGAATATGGAGAAAAGCTGTTTTTCCAAGGGCTTTTCAGTGCCATAGGAAAGTTGGCTGACATCAGTCAGTTTTCAAGGTTTTTTTTACCTTAAGTTTTTTGAAGCAAATTAAATTGCTTATTTCTGATTTCTGTCTTAGTTCACTTTTCCTACCAAATGACATCTTTTTGCAACAGTTTTTTATTAGAGCCAAGAGATGGCCCTGCTCATGTGTCTGTGTCTTTCACTCAAAAGACCTGTAAAATTCTGGGAAACAGATTATGGTGGAAAACACAGGAAGTGTGACAAGATGCGTAGAATTTTTAAAGAGAGAGGAGAGACTCTTCAGTTGAAAGAATTTTAGAAATAAAAACTTACAATATTATAGATAAACTGAAATTGTTACTGATAAATACTTTTCTCAAAGGCTTGCCATCTGAAGTCAGAAACCATTACATATGAAGAGAAGGAACAGCAGCTGGTTAATGACTGTGTCAAAGAACTCCGTGAGTATCCAGGCTGTATTTTACAATGGCAGGTGAAATACCTTCTTAGTTAACCTTGAATCCAAAAATCAGCTTCAGTAATTTATACCAATCATTGAAGTCTTGCCCTTTGCCCAAGTGCAAGGTTGTTTCTGTATTTCATCAAGTTTCACTCTGGCATTGAAATTCAGCTCTGTGTGTCATGTTTAGAAGAGGAGAATGAACACAAAAGATAAAGTCCATAAACTTCCTAAACTGAAGCCTACAGACACTAGAAAATCAACAAAATATTCTTCTTGTGCATTCAGCACTCTTGACACTGAAATGTGTTAGTGTATATGCTCTTAAAATTATGAACACATTAATTTAAAAATAAATGTTATGAACCAAAGCATTTAAATTAGCAAGTGGCTTAATTTGTCTAGAGCAGTTGTCCCTATTTGCTTTGGGGACTGCTTATTTGTAGAGAATTGCAACTACTCATATAAATGTATGCTAAGTGTTCTGAAACAGTAAAGAAAAATACCTTTTTTTAAAATCTGTAGTCATTTGATGTGTACTACTTCCTTTGTGCATTTAAGATTATTTTTTCTATATAACCACCATAAAGAAGACTGGGTTATTGCTTTATTTTTCTTGTTAGAGATGGCCATAAAATACTATGAATTGATACTTAGTTGGTTATTCACTCTGATCCCACTCAGCAAATATGCATCTTTGGCAAATAGGAGTTGGTTCAAATACGCTCTTCTGTTTTCTTTCAGTGAGAATGTTTGTGACTTCACTTTTTTATTCAATTCTATAGCATGTTTAGACATGCTAGGTAATTTAGGCTCCCAGAAAGACTCTTTTCCTAAAGCTGTGTTGCCTACGGCTTTAAAATTTACATTTTCAGGAAGAAGGTATCTGACTGAGCTTAAACGCTCACAGGCCCATAAGCAGGGCCTTGTTCTGCAGTAAATATGTGAGGTACAAAAAGGACTGAAGTTGTAGTGTGACCTTTATGCCAGAGTGATCAGACTTTCTTATGACTTTGCTGTGCTTTCAGGGCAAGTGTACACACAAGGCTAAGTGCAGAAAAATATTTCAGCTCTCTGAGTTGCTTTGTCATCTCACTTTGTGAAGTGCTTGCTAAAAGAAAAAAGAAAACAAACCAGGAAATTATATTCAGTGGATCTTTGGGGAATAGTGACTAGGATCAAGAGTGTGTATGTTACACTTGACAAGGTTTGACAAAATGCCTTTGATTACATTGGTAGTTAATAAAAAGATTAACTCAGAACCAGACTTTTCCAGCATATTCCAAGCCTGGCCTTGGTCACGAGTCGTTATGTCATTTGAAATAGTTTTGTTGTGGTCATTTCACAGTGTATTTCAGATTCTGCATGCTTAGTTCTTAATATGTTATACCTGCATTTGCAGTTAACTCTTTTTCCTCCTCTTCCCCACTGTTAGTCTTTTCCTTATGGATGTTCTAAGGCACCTGCATTTGTGTATTATGAATTGACTTCCTCAGAGTAGTGGTCATTTTGCAGATTATTGTTGACTTTCACTCATCCTTTCTGGGGTTTGGGTTTGGTTGGGGGTGCAGGGTTCTGTGTTGGGAGAAGGTCTTGACCAAGTTCCTTTTGTGTTTTGCAGGGCAAACAAATGCTCAGATTTCCAGGATAACAGAGGAGTTGTCAGAGAAGAGTGAGGAAGTGGTTCGCTACCAGGAAGAGATCTCATCCCTTTTGTCCCAGATTGTTGATCTTCAGCATAAACTGAAAGAAGTAAGGGAATGCTGATGAAGTGTCTGGGTGTGTGCAGGTGTCTGTGCATGCCAGTGCTCACAGCAGGCAGAAATTGACTTGGCAGGCCACGGGGTTGCACTGCAAGAGAGTGGCTGTTCCAGGAAAGTCTGGCAGAGAATCAATCTCTTGGGGTAATCAGCTGAGAAAATGATGAGCGCCTTTTTGTGCTTTCAGAATGTGATTGAGAAGGAGGAGCTGAAACTTCACTTACAAGCCTCCAAAGATGCTCAGAGGCAACTGACAGCAGAGGTACTTAAGGTTTCTATAATTTACATTTAGATAAATGTTTGGGATAGAATACAAGAGAAAGAAAACAGAGAGAGAATGGAAACTACTGCTTTTTAATTATGTAGAATTTTTAATCTTTCATTGTGTTTGAAGTCATATGATCAGAGGAAAAGAATAATTATTTTACTTAAGCCTACACAAATATTTTTGTAGTTCACAGGAGTATGATAGGCAAGGAGCATGCTTCAGGTAGGGAGGTCTTACTATTCTTAGTAGTTATGAGAAAAAGAGTGCATTAGTGTCAATATTACAGATTATATCAACAGTACTGTGGCTCATTAGATTTTAACGCAGTTCTCCTTTCTTGCTTCTTTTGCATCAGTAATGTATTTGCAGTTTTTCAGTGTATTTCCTTTGAATTTCATTGTACTTTTTCCTCTTTGGAATCTTTGTGCTTTGTCACTAAAACAGCTACAGGTGCTTTGCTGACTGTTGTCCATTCCAGTTGTGGGCATGTGCCTTGCAGTTGCAAGAATCTTAGTGTTGAGTCAGCCATTATAGGTTACTGTAGGAGTTCATTCAGTTTCACTCTGTCTTGTCTCTGAAGAGATGATATCTCTCTCTGTCTCTCTCTCTCTCCTTTGCAGCTCCATGAGTTGCAGGATCGGAATGTGGAGTGTCTGGGGATGTTGCACGAGTCCCAGGAAGAAGTGAAGCTGCTGCGCAGCAGAGCCAGCTCTGTGGCTTGTCTCTGCCACCCGCAGTCCCGCGGAGCATTTCCTGTGGTAACCAGCACCTCTAGCGTGGCACTCAGCAGCTGGCACAGGCAGCTGTGCCAGTGAGCAGCTCTAGGAGCACAGTGGCCTTTGCAGGAGCTGCAGCCAGCACTGCTTTGTAGTAGGCAAAGGAGCTGATCTGTTGGTTTTTCAATTCTTCAATGTGTATGCTTGTGAGAAATTTAGGAAGTTAGATGGGAAACTAACTGTTCACTTGACCCATTGTGACACTGCAGTTATTTTCCTTTTTATATGCCATTTCTGTTTGATAAGGGAATTGGCATGTTCTACAGCTTATGTTCAGTTGTGCTAGCGTGTTGGATGTTGGTGTGAATTTTATAACTCAGCAGTGTTTCTGTAGGAAACACAGCATCTCACATACTTAAATTATCTGGGAATTCTTCAGGTTTTGGTCGGTTGCTCTGTATATACAGAATCACTCGTGAACAGACTTGGCCTTGTAAGAAGTGCTCTTAAAATTGTAGCTTAACTAAAGCAACCAACATACAGAGGACATAAAGAAACATGAACAAAAAGCAGATGTTGCTAATGAAAAATTACACATGGGTGAAGTTATGGTGGAAAACTGTCCCACATGCCCTTCCTTCAGAGGCCAAAGTTTGCCCTAAATATACTGATACTGGGCAAACAAACGTACGTTGTTAAAAATAATTTTTACTGATATTTTTTGCTAAAATTGTTAGAAGGAAGACTTGAATCTAATTTATCATCTCTTATGGTTTACATTTTTCTCTAGGATTCCCTTGCAGCAGAAATTGAAGGGACAATGCGGAAGGAATTGAGTCAGGGTGATGAATCTGTTCTCTCCAAGCAAAAGTATGTACTATTTTGATATTTATCCATACACTTGTATTAGTTAAAGTGAAACTGATTTCTGGGACTCTGTAAATGCACATCTTCCCTCTATCATGTTTTCATTGTAAATAAAAAAGGTTTTTAGTATTTGGTTATCTTTTCAATTTTGAAACTGCTGTTACTCCTTGATTCAATGAAGAAGCTGAGAATTGCTAAAAGGACGTTATTTCATTCTTTCATTTGTGAGATTTTTTGATCCAAATTCTCTGATGCACAGGACTAGTTTTATCCCTTTTAATGCTTATGGAAAAACTGCTGGACAAATGACATTATAGCTGAAGAACTCATAACTGGTTTCAAAATCTGAAGACCTGTTCCTGGATCTCATAATTCTGAGCCAGAAGTAATAAACCATGTTTGTTTCCTTGTCTTTTTGCAGGGGTCAACAGAAACGAGTGTTTGACACTGTCAAGGTTGCCAATATCATTCGTGGCCGCTCCTCTTCCTTTCCTGCCCCGTTGCCAATCCCTGGATCTAATCGCTCCAGTGCTGTTATGACAGCAAAGCCCTTCCAGTCTGGTGTGCACCACTTGGAAAGCCACACACGGATGGCCCCGGGAAGCACCTCTGAGAAGAATTTGAAGTAGGAAGCACAGCCTGTTACCTTCTTTTGAAAAGAACTGATTTGAAACTAAATCCAGACTGGACTTCTGCTGTGTAAGAGAGAAATAGTTAATTTAATGGTCTTAATATCTATTATTGTTTGATGTTTCTCACAGAGACGCTCACAGTCCTGGCCAGCCAGGAACCCCTGGAGACAGTGACCTGGTCACAGCTCTGCACAGGCTCTCCCTCCGTCGTCAGAACTACCTGAGTGAGAAGCAGTTCTTCGAGGAGGAGTGGGACCGAAAAATGCATTTGCTGGCTGAGCAGAAAGAAGAGGCTAGTGGCTGCAGTACTCCAACAGAAAGCTCCTTCTCCCCAAGTACAAACTCAGAATTCACAGATCTCTCTGCCAGCTGTAGTAACCTCCGTGTTCTCCTACCAGAGAAGTTGCAAATTGTCAAACCCATTGAAGGTAAGAGGATGATCTTCCTCCTCTCACTAGCAGAAAAGGATTTTATATTTGCCAATTAAATCATTGTATATATAACTAGGTATGATGTGCAGTAACAGGAAGCAGTACTATTTGGTAGGCTCCATACCAGTGAGCTCATCAGCATCGCTTTCCACTTGGCTTTCTTAGAGGGTGCTGAGTGTTAGGCTGCTTCTTGGCATTGCCATCCAGTGGATGTGTGGATCACAGTGTGGGCACCAGGCAGCTGCACTTGTTTTCATGCTGAATTCTTGTAACTTGATACAGTAGTAGGTAATGGCTCCCTGAATCTGTTCTCTTCTGTCACACCAGGATCTCAGACCCTTTTTCATTGGCAGCAGCTTGCTCGACCCAACCTAGGCACCATTCTTGACCCAAGACCAGGTGTTGTTACTAAAGGCTTTACCCCTCTGTCTGATGATACTGTGCACCACATCTCTGACCTGGAGGAAGATGATGAGGAAGAGGGTGAAGGAGGTATAACATTTAAAGCACAACAGTCCTTCCCAGAGGAGAAGCAATGTACATTGGCAAAGCCAGTGACAGGGATTTTCCTGCCACCTATTACTTCAGCAGCAGTACCACTCACTGGTAAGAAGCATGGTTAGTGTTTCTTCCTAATTCTATTTAGTCTCTCTGTGGAAAGTATTTGACTGTGTGATAATGCTATCTTTGCTGTCCTTGTTCTTTAATTCAAAAAAAGGACTCAAAAACATTAGCAGTGATAATAACATTGTATTAAACTTTGATTCATTCTTGTATGTCTTTATTTTTACCCTCAATGGATGTAAATTCTTCACATTGCAGCCTCAAATCCAGGGAAGTGTCTATCTTCAACAAATTCCACATTTACCTTCACTACCTGTAGGATCCTTCATCCATCTGATGTCACTCAAGTTACTCCCAGGTATGAGGACTGCTGACATCCCAAATGTTGCTGCATAGGATTAAACAGTTACTTCCTAGCTTTTGGTACATGGACCAGTTTTAAAAAATACTAAGGCAGTTGGGCAACATGTAGGATTTTATTAATAAAAATAGTTGTAATTACAAAGAGAAGCTTGGAATTCTCTAGAGAGAGAGTTGAAACAGGTTAAGGTAACTTAAAGTAAATTTTAACTCTTAAGTAGCAAATGCCTTGTATCATATAGCTATTGTGGAAAAAAAGATTCTATGATAATTTATTTTCTGATTCTGTTATTTTTTTAAAACTAACTGGACAACCATGTTAATATTCTATTTAAGAGAGTACAGGAGATCACAGAAGGTAAATTCATTGGTACTTTGCAGAACAATAATTCTGGGTACTGAAGCTGAAACTGTCACAGTTAATAGCAATAGTTTAGTTTTCCTTGAGTCTTCTGTATACTAAAAGGCAAGTGAAGAGCAGGTATAAAAATGTCTAATGTGTGTATATTATCTGTTCAATTTTTATTTTATTTCAGCTCCATGGGTGCTCCATTTTCACTGGGAAATACTGGCAGCAGTACTGGAAACTCAGTAGTGAGCACTCCAGCCGTCCCTTACAGACTCAGTATTGGAGAATTTCTCACCAACAGAAGAGACTCAACTACTACTTTCAGCAGCACAAGCAGCCTGGCTAAACTTTTGCAAGAACGAGGCATCTCTGCCAAGGTTTATGACAGCCCCATCTTAGAAAAACTGCCTTTGCTACACCCCCCTCGAACTCTTCCCATTCCTTCTACTCCACCAAATTCTCCTTTGCGTTCACCTTGTCCTTCCCCTCCACTGTTTGAGCCTCGAGTGCATCACTCAGAGAATTTCCTGGCTTCTCGACCAGCAGAAACATTCTTGCAAGAAATGTATGGCCTAAAGCCCTCCCGTAACGTCCCAGATGTAGGCCAGCTGAAGATGAACCTCGTGGACAGACTGAAGAGGCTGGGCATTGCCAGGGTGATCAAACCCACTGAAGCACAGGACCATGGGAAGAATCAGGGGCCAGCAATTAGCTTGCAGAGGCAGGACTCAGCTGGGTTTTTAAATGCAAGTAGCAACTTAATGGCAGGACTGAGAAGAAACCAGAGTCTTCCAGCCATGATTGGAGCACTGGGAGCTCCAGTTTGCACACAGTCATCAAAAATGGATATACTGAAGGAGGACTAACTGGCCTGAAAGGTGTTTGACTTGGAGCACAGTAAATAATTTGAGGGATGAACATCCAGTACAGGCATTGGTAGATGTGTTACAGAAGCGTTGGAGAAGGCATGTGCATGTGAAAATGTGGGAGAGACAAGCGTTGGGACCAAGGAGCAAAGGAACATTGCTTGGGTTTGAGGAGGAAGGTTTTTGTGGGAGATAGAAAGGTAAAACCAAAGCTTAATTTCAAGACCCCTTTCAGCATCTTGTCTTAACTTAATCAGAAGTGAAGACTATTGTAGACATTTTCAGTATTTTAACCCTTTAACCTGTATGTGTAGGTATTCTATTTTTTTCCACCGTACACCCATAAGTATTTATTTGCAGTCAGGCTACATCATTTAAATTTAATATTAAAATAACAGTCTGACCAGCATTATCAGCTTCTCTCTGTAGCAAACAAATACGAAAACTTGGATTTTTTTTTTTAATTCTTTTATTTTCCATTTCAGAAACTGTGTTCTTTTGAACTCCTCCTCACTTTGAGAGGCCAGGGAGAGAACCTTTAGCTCTGTGTAAGAAAGTGATCCTTCAGTTTACAAACACAGGATTTATATTTTGAAAGAGTGCAATTGTGTTAGTGAGGTATTAACAGAAGTTAATTTCTTTCCAGATCTTGTGAATAAAACACACAAAGAAATGTGCAATGAATAAGAATTAAGAAGCAGGAAAGTGTGTACTGGAGTGAAAATGTCAAGCTAAGAAATCTTTCCAAAGTGTAGTGTGCATCTATTTAAATGAGGATAGTTTTGTGTACACACACAAATATCTCAGGCACATTTCAGCATTGCAAAAGGAAATAAACCCTAGGTGCTTGATTCAGGGTTTCCTTTTAAAGACTTAAAGGGAGAGCATTTACTTCAAGGAAGGTGTTGGAAGTTCATAAAACTGCCTCTTGTCTTGCCAAGTAGATATTCTATATTATTTGAGAATTCTCCAGTAAACTTTATGCCTTTCATTCATTTATTTCTCACTTTAAGCAGGATTTTGTTTAAAAGATTTCATTAAGAGCAAAATTTGCCAGTCTCTATATAGAAGCAGGAAGAAAAAAGCTGGTGTTCTTTGTAATGAATATTGAAATCTGGTGATCAGTGAGACAGTGTGGTTCTGAACATAGCTGAGGCAGACTTTCTAACTCAAAAAAGAACTCCATTTTAGAAATCTGGTTTCTCAGTGTTAATCATCAAAATATTACTGCCCATGCTGCTTTTTTGATTCCTTCCTGTCCAAGATTCTAATCATAACTGAACAATCTACAACAGATGTTTTGTGTAACTTAAGAAAGAGTTGTCTGTGCTAGTGACCTGAATAGAAGCAGGTTCTTAGTCTTTATGTAAATTTTCACTGTACCTGTCAACCTTATAAAATGATTTGTTTCCATACATTTAGATGAATCAGTTAAGTTTACCTTGCCTGTTACCATGTAAGTGGAGCATAGCTGGCAGCTGCCTGGGGATGTGGTGTGAAGCATCAGTGCAATTACACTGATTTGCATTTGCATAATGCATATCCTCTGTAATCAGCACCCTCGATGCTGCAGGGTGAGTGGAGTAGGGCAGGAGAAGAAAGCTTCTTAACCTTGTTTATAGGAAATTTGTAACGTGGCCTTTCTGATTTTACAGTTCTATAGATCTTGTGATGACTCTTTGGTATTTTTTTTGTAAAAGGAAAAGGAGTAACCACTTCAAACTTGCACAGGGATTCTTAGCAGAAGTTTGTCTGTCAGCAGCGCACAGAAATATTCAGGAACTCCTGGAGTTGCCTTTTGCTCTCTAAGCAAAATCTTACACTTACAAAAGGTGAATTTTATTTAAAATACTATATACGGGTTAATTTTGTTTCTTAAATGAAAAATATTTAATTTTTTCATGTAAGTATTTATGTTTGTATGTACTTAGCTGTGCATGGTGTCTTGCCTAGCTGCATAAAGTAAGAGTGAAAGGAGGGAGTGCAATGTTGATCTCCAGTGGACTGAGACGGGTATGTCTGCTATGTATCTGTAACTTCCAGGGCAACGAGTTAGCAAAAGCTTAGACAGTTTGGTATCAACAGAGAAGTGTGTAGCATGTCAAAAGTATGTCCATTTTATGTGTTTATTGTAGGAATACCTGTGAGTAACAGATAAATTTTTGAAGGTATTACACTGTGTTTCTAACTGGCTTCATAAGATAACTCCAGCCATTGGATCAGCAGAGTAGCACATCAGCTAAGGCAGAATTCCTCTGGCAGCCCATGGTTCAGGTAAAATTAATCTACAAGCATATAAAATAAATGCATGTTTCCCTTGGGGACTCTTCCCTATTCCATAGCCCAGCAATATAAACTGGCTCAGTTCAAATAATGCTGTGGATGCTGAGAGGTCAGTTTGTTCTGTAGGTAAGGTGTATCATCAGATACTTTACATAAGGCAAAAAGAAAATGGAAGAACCTTTATACCATGGTGTTTGTGTGTGTTTATCCAGTTGGTTGATGCTGTGGTGCAGTTTTGTTCAAAGTCTGTCATGCATTTATGCCTTTGGATGGTCATGCAGTTTGGATAATCATGCCTGGCTTGCAGTAACAGGGAAAATTAATACTTCTTCCAAGTTTACCATTTTGTGCCAAAACCTAGAAGATAAACCTTTTTTTAATAACATGTTTCTGAGAACATTTTAGAAGTTACCATGATTCTAGGAATGATTTGTCTTTTGTTGTCTCCCATAAGAGAGGTGAGAAGTGACAAACTTGCATGGCTGACATCCTGCACCAGATGTTTTGTTTGAATAGAGGTAGACCTAGAAGGAATGGAGAATTACATTTTGGCAAGGCTCTGTTTTCTTGCAGGTTTGAGTCAAACACAGATGCTAGAAAGAATTTACCCATGCTTGTGCAAGTTACAAGAGACAGAAGGAAATTCTTGTATTTACCTTATTCCGATTGTCTTAAACAAAGCACAGACTTGAAAGCTTTCTAGTTTCACTGTTAGTTTTTGATAAACTCAGTGATACCTGCATGCTCAAAATACCTGTGATCAAAGTTAAACATCTATTGCAGTTGAACAGAGAGGGAAAGAGAATAATTGGTTTTGGACTTCATTTGGCTGTTACATGAGGGGATTACACACAATGTTTGAATAGTCTGGGATTTTCATGGTATTTTTCCATCTGCTTTTTGCACTTACCTTTGTTTCATAGTGGAATGTAAATTTGATAATAAACATGTATAACATGCCATTTTTCAGTATATTGCTGATCTTCTGTGGTTTGTTCCAGATGTCATCTTCTCTACTAGTGTTCTATAACAAACCTAAAATCAGGCCTTTTTGTGGCTAAAATTTATAGTGATTATTATACTGTACACAAAGTTAGTGAAGTGAGTTGGTATCTGCAGAAGTGGTGGCTTTAGAAGCCAATAAATTTAGGAGGTATTTGAGTGTTGAACCTCAGTTTAAATGAATCTTCTCATATTTTCTGGTACCTTGGGTGTTTTTATGGGTTTTTTTCCTCTGCTCTTTTACAGCAGCTGGTGTGTTCCTGTAGCATTACAGGGTTAGCACTGCAGTGTTGTCCAACACCACCATGGTTGTTTTTTCATCACTTTTTCAGCCCTATAGATTTGTGACAAAGGGGAGATAGACACTGAAGCAGTTCTGTGTGCATGCTCCCCATGGGAGGCAATATAAAATATTTTAAGGAGCTGGGTCCTTCCCTAGTGACTTTTCCTGTGCTTAGAACTAAGACTCCAACATCAGCAAGGTAAGTGAACAGAGGATAACTGGACATGAAGCTGTACTAGAGCAACTGATTTTCACTGTTGAGACTACTGTATGTAGAGAATACTCTGAAATCCAAGTCCCAGACACATCCAGCTGAGGATGCTGGATGACAAATGCTTGACTTTATCTTGAGGTGTACCAAGCCACTTAGAACGAAGGATTTTAAGTGATGGGGACAAGTAACAAAACACACTGATGTGAGGTGATTATATAAAATTTTCAGAACTCACACCTTTATTTTGTAAAAGTTAGGCATAAAATACACAAGGCTTTATAATGGTTGTCTTATAAAAATTGCCTTGTAAAGATACCTTATGAAAGCAACAGCAATGTGGTACAGTTGACAAGAGGACACCGAGTGTATTTTAGCCAGCAAACCACAGAGAGAGAGATCAGCTAAACAAATCAGAGCTAAATCAGAGACCAGCTGAGAGATGCTCTCAAGTATAAAATGGTAATACAAATTAACGTATCCAACACAATTTTTAAGGCTTTTTCTCAGTAATATTTTCAATTAAAAATGTCTCCTCTTTTGGTAAGAGTAGACAATGAAAGTCTGTTGTGTTTGACCAAATTTTGAGCTGAAACCAGCCAATTCCAAGCTGCTGCAGCTCTCTCTGCCATGCAGTTCCCTCCCATTTAGTTGACAGGAAAGATGAGCCTCTTCCTCAGTGTGAAACTGGGCTGTGGCATCTGCTTCTTTGCGTTCCGCTCACAAGTTTTTCTGCTCACTTCTTGATTTACTGCTGTCAGGATGGTGAGAACATCTTCCCCTCTGCAAAGACACAAGTACAGTTTCTATCAGAAAGGCAGTGAACATGAGCAAAATAACAACATTCTCACTACCTTGATATATACCAGTGCTAATGGCTCCTGTTTTTAATAGGCTTCAGAGCACTTCTCTAAGGTCTTTGAGCAGTTCCTGTGGTGTTGCTCTGTCCTACATCACTGCTTTCACTCTCACTGACCATTCCCACTGCATATCTACCTCTGCATCTAAATCGAATTCAGGTGTTGCCAAAAATAAGCTTATGGAAACAGAGGTACCGAGGACAGCTGCTCTCCAAGTGCTGGCACAGTGCCTGTATGTACCAGGTTCCCTCCCTGGGATTTCTGTAGGAGACGTAATCCTGCAGGGTCGCCATGCCCAGGAGGAAGTCTGCCTCTGCAGGGATGCAGTCGAGCTGAAACCTCGCATCTTGCTCTCTAGAAGAATCTTGCTCTCCAGAATCTGTTTCGATGGTCACACCTTTATGGAAAGCATCACCTTGGCAGGCCTGAATAAAAAAAACTTTTGGTTTTCCAGCAAGTGAGTTGCAGTTCTGTACAGTGAAAGAAGTGGTCAGTTCCCGGATCGGTACTTCCTGCCCATCAACACCATATATGATGCCTTTTTTCCCATGAGACAGGATGCAGCAAACAAAACAGTCTTTGTCCTCATGGTCTTCACTCCGAAAAATGTTCACAGTCTTACGGATTTCTTCTGCAGTGAGGTCTCTGTATTCTTCTACTCTAAAATGAAGCTTGCTAAAGACATTCCTCAGAGCCACTGGAAAGCAAACAGAAGGGAAATTGGAAACAATTCATTATATGGAAGTTGGACTTTGCAACTGCAAATTGCATTTCTAGACATAACTGGTCATCTGCTATGTGACTACATCCACATAATCACATTCCTGGTCTGAACATACTCTAGTATAATCATATCTCTATTGAGTTCTCTCAGTTGTCATTAAAAGGCTTTCTTGCCATCTTGGCACTGTCTGGAAAGCATGCAGAACTAGTAAGAAAGCCTTATCTCTTTTTCCTACCCACTTTACAGCTACTCCCTTCATCTCTCAAAAGAGATGTACTGTTGGACAGTGCAGTTGCTTTACCCAGGAGGAGAGCACGATGTGTTTGGGCGGTACTTGTTCCACAGGAGGAGAAACCTCGTGCTCTGACTTGAATTGAAGGTGCTCAGTTCAGTGAGGAAAGGCCAATGGATGGATTTTATCTCTTGGCATAAATAGTACAAATGCACCTGTCTGAGAGACCCTAGGACCTGCCATGAGCTCTGCTGCTGCACAACAGCCTGCTAAAATCAGGGCCTCTGAGTGCAAACATCCTCCCTTTTTTAGGCTGGATGTTAAACAATGCCCAAGTCTGGTTCAGCATCAGACATTGCCAGTTCTGCATATTTTAGAATTAATATGCATAAGGCTGATGCAAAGCTAGCCTAGCTTGTAAAGTCCAGGCTTAGGGTGCTGCTTAAGGTTGCGTTAACCTCACTAAAACTGCAAAATGCTAGCGAATTGTTCAGTGTGAGGCACTAAACGCTTGATGAACTGATCAGACAGAGCTTGTCAGCACAGTAAACAGAGCCAACTGAGCCACTACAACAAAAGTATCCTAGAAAGTGAAGACTGAAATTCAAACCTTTAGAAAGAGAAACAAAGTTTCTATTTTGAAAGACTTACAAACTCATCTGTAACATTCACTGTACCTGCATCCACGTCTGTCCCATTCCGATCCTTCATGTGTTTGTGTTCCAACGCTCCTTCCCTAGCTTTTGCAAAATTGTGATTATTCAGGATCAGGCACACTCCACAGGGTCGGCTGGTCATTTTGTAAGCTTCAAGCAGCTGGAAAGAAAGACTCCTGGTGAAGCTCCTGTGCTCTCCTCCAAGTGCTCCTCAGCCGTTGGGAGTGCCACAGCAGGGTACAGAGCCAGCTGGCCTCCCCTTCAGGCACCTCTCCCTAAACAGCTTTGCTCCTAGGGCCTGGCAGTGCCCTGCCCCACTGCTTTTGGCAATCTGTGCAGGACAGCACTCTGCTGGACAACCACGGTCAGGCTCAGCCCTCATGGGGTGCTCTGTTCAAAGCCAGCTGTGCCAAGCTGTGCCAAGCCAGCTGCCTAATTCCTGGTATCATAAACTCAGCCCACCTTGCTACCCTTGCAGATGCTTCTGAAGTACAACACTACAGCAGCTGTGCCTGTGACATAGCTTCAGAATAAAGGATGCAGAGCTGTGCATTTTTCTTTTTCTAGACAGTGCTTTTAAGTTGGTCTTGGAATAACTGTTCACTTCATGGAGGGCTGAGCTCTTCTAAGACAAAATGATCTTGTTTCTAAGAAATAAACTAGCTTACCTGGGAAGAGTCATTAGAACTGCCAGGAGGATGAGGTGCTACAGACGACACCAGATGCCCCTCACGGCCTCCTGTACTGCTCCTCTCTTCCTCTGTGATGAGCATCTCTTCTTGGCCTGCAAAGCATTCATGATTAGTCCTGTACCATATCTATACATCACTTCAAGAATAACTATGGGGAAGAGGCTGTTTTGTTCTCTTTTACCAAATAGGTTTAGTCCATCTTCAATTCTGTTCCACAGGCTGATGTTGATTTTTTCACAGAGACTCTTCAGCATACTTAGGTTGTCTTTTCCCAGAAGGCCTTTCTTCTCCATCTCAGTGAGAACGTCGAGCATTGTCTGGGTAATCAGAAAGGCAGTTTGCTCTTAGGGCACCTCCATGCTGCCACTGGGAGTGAAACTGCAGCAAATGCATCTAAGCTTCAAAGTACTGACAGCACATGCAACCCACAGAGTCAATCCAGCAGACTGCAAGCTCAGTTGAGACCTCAGCTGAGCCAGTTAATCCTAGTTCAACAAAACCTACAAATACTATTAAGTACAAGCATCTTCTCAAAACATACTCATTTCCTTTCTGTAGCTCAGAGGTGCCAAGATCTAATTAAGATCTAACCCAGGACATCTAACAGTGGTCATACTGGAATATGTAACAACATTTTTAATTATTTCTTTCATTCAACTTCCAGTGGCTATCTTGGGCACTTAACTGAAACAGAGGAATCACTGCAGTGACCATCTTAAGCACTGGCAAAAAGGGTATAACCTCACATGATGGTACAGAGATCACTCTGAAGCAAAAGGGGAGCCAAGGGACAGAAACACATCTAAGTGACTGGCAAAGCACAGTGGTCACCTGGTCACCCCAAGAATTTACTAAACGACTATCACAATCTCCTCTCTAAGAAAAGAAGGAAAATCTTCACAACTTTAATTAGACAAGAGTCTAATATTAGACAGAGTTTATTATCCAGGAGTCAGAACTGCAGGCTGGGACAGCATAAAAGCACTGGGTCTCCTGCAAGGCTACTTGTAAATTCCAAGCTCATTTTGCCTTATCCTTGAGAAGGATCTGCTGCTTAGATCTCTATTTTCTACATTTAAAAAGAAAATCGTAATACCCACAGTGGGTAACTTTCTGTATTTGATAATGACTTAGAAAGAAGAAAAAAAAAGTCTGTTGGGCAAGATAAGTGAATGTGCTCATCGGTTGTTTGTTGATTAAGGCCACTGAGAGCCCAGAGCCCCATGTGGTGCTTGAATGTGATGGCCTCAGTGCCTGGCACTCCTGGCACAGCTGGCTGTGGCACTGCTGCAAAAGCTGTGCCAGACACCAGCACAAGCAAGTCCCATACGCACCCAGGGGCACCCTTTTTCTCGTGGTGTTTTCACTCTAAGAGTGACACTCATTCCTCCACGAGCAACCCAACTGCCTCTATGAATTATAGTAATAATTTTTAAAAAGTATTACAGAGATACTTACAGTCTCAGGGGTTAGCTTGCTTTTTGGTAATTCTTTGACCAAAAATAACTTGAAAGACATCAGCTCATCTTCGGTGATATCTTCAGACAGCTGAAAGAGCAAGTATCTAAAGAAAGAAGTGGAGGGAACTGTTTAATCGTGCTTCAGAGCACAACTTAACTCCGTACTGTTGCACTGCCCCTTTTGTCTACTATTCCCCCAGCACGTATTCCCCCTTTTTTTCCGTTTTAGGCGGAGGTCCCAAGACCGTCTGAAGTCAAACCCTTTTCAGCTGCAATTAACAGATCTCAGTTCTCCTGCAGTGAAAGCCACGCCGAAGCTCTGGGGAGCTGTGTCCTCCCTTCTGCCGGGCGGCAATCGCGCCTCTCCGCAGGGCTCGTTCCCGCTTTCCCTTGGAAGCCGCTCGCGCGCTCCCAGCCCTCAGGCCGGTGTTGGGAGGAGGTGCCGGCTCGCCCCGGACAGACTGAGGCGGGCAGCCGCGCCAGCCCAGCCCGGCGCCCGCACTCACCTGAGCGGCGGCACCCGCGCCCCGCCCGGCGCCCGCAGCTCCCTCTCCACCTGCTCCCGGCTGGAGTCCAGGTGGGCAACCAGGAGGTCGATCCGGCCGATGTGGTAGAGCAGCTCCCTGAGGAAGGCCAGGTTCCCCGCCTCCAGCAAGCCCTTCTCCTGCAGCGCTTCGAACAATTCGTGCGGCCTCCGGGCGTTTTCCAGTCTCCTCCTGGGGACGTGCTCCCGGCTGAGGAACTTCAGCGCCGCTNTGGGGAGCGGCGTGGCTCGGGCTGTGTGCGCTCAGGTTTCCGCCGCTTCTTGAGCCCATTCTTGAGCACACAGAACCTGTTAGTGCGGATGCAAAGGTCTCCCTCTGCCCGGGCTTTTCCTGCAGTCGCCTCTCGCTGGTTCCCAGGCACTCACAACGCACTGCTATTTTAATGCAAGGAGAAGGAAGCTTTTATAGCACCACGCCTTCCTCCTTACGAGCCTTCTGGGCTGCTGTCAGATAAGGCAGCACGCTCCCTGCAGGCGTTCGGCACCTAACAGCCCCCAGCCGTGGAGAGCAGCTCCCTTCCCACCCATCCCACATCTGCTGAAGACAGCTCTACCAACAGTACGGCCCTGGGATGCTGCACCACCTCCAGTACACCTGATGCAGCACTATGGATAGATAGTATTTCACAATAGGACGGGAGAGATTTTACCAAGTGGAATTTCATCCTTCTGAAAACGAACCTTAACACCTTAATGCTCACTGAGGTAGAGAGCAACCCCTCAGCACATCCATACTCTCCAATGGAGGACCAGTTGTTCTTGCTAAGCACTGATTTGAAACCAGCATCCCTTCCTTCCCCAAAAATCCAGTAAAAAACACTTTATGTCAAACAAAAATCTGTACATTGTTGGCATAGAAGTGCCTTATCAATGTTGAAAACTCTATGCCAGGTATTTGGTTACTACATGCATGGCAACTTGGGTCAAAGGTGGAAGGAATCCAAAAAGCAAGGCACTTTTCAACAGGCCATAAACTGACATGTCCTTGAGACATGTTAGAACAAGATCTTCCTAGCAAAGAGACTGAAGGGTGTATGGATCCATCTTTGCACTCACATACCTGGACCAATCAGCCTAAACACAAAGTGGCTACACACAGAAAACTAATGTAGAAGACTTAGGCCAGGAGATGTGTCCAGGATAACATTCCACCTAGCTGGGACTGTATGGTTAGCATCCACAAGAGCCAGCCACATATGGGGCCTGGGGAGTTCCAGTGGCTGTCGATAACAGAACAGAGTGAAAAGCAAAGGCAGGCTTACAGAAAAGACACACAGAAATTAATATCTGGGAACTCCCAAAGATCTCACATTTTTTATCACATTGCAAAGAAGTCATTGCAGATTAAACATGCCATTCTCTGTTCATAATTTGAAATATCTCTAGTTGAAAAGAGCCAGATTTGAATAGTTTCTGAGAGAATGTGCCCATATTATTTAGGGGTCAGAATAAAAAGGCTGAACACTCAACACCTCTGGAGAAAAATGTAGCACTGGTCATCCTGCTTTACAACTTATACTCCTTAATGGCATGTATTTTGTTTCTACTTCTCCCTGGTCTTCAAATTTCCTGCAGGAGATCTTAGAGATCACATACTCAGCCAGCAGTTCAACCAATCCAAACACGTCAGCAGCCGAATTTGCACAGCTTTGAGAACGGAGCAAACCCACACACAGGTGGTGGGAATACTCAGGTGGTGGGAATCTCGCCACAGCCCTTGCAATGGGAGAAGCTGGCAGCCAGCTGAACACAGGCAGGCTCCTCACACATACCACCAGCCCTCCCAGCACATTTACAAGTCATCCTAAAACCATTCAGGTGGAGAAAATGACAAACTTCCCACAGGAGCTGGGCATAAAAGTCTCTCTGGGAAACTGCTGTTAAACTGAAAGAATAGGTAGGAAAATGTGAATGACTGGGCAAGGAATCATGCCACTGCACGACATTATTTCTTGTTCTTCTTCACCTAACAATCCTCCCCAACTCTTATAAGTGTTTTCCTTTTCAAATAGCACCACCCTGGTCTTGCCTGCTTTCAGTTTAAGTCTGCAGGACTTCAGCTCCCCAACTTTTCTTTCCTACCAGACTTCTGGCTCCACTTTCTGGTGGCAGTGCTTCTACTGTCTGAAAACAAAACTGAATTAAGTACCAGGCTTGTTGTGAGTGGATTTGGCCTCCCAGCCATGAGCTGGGAGGAAAGAAAAGGCAAACTAAAAAACAAAGCAGAGGCAAAAAGTGATTGCCTCATACCATTCTCTAGGTTGTACTACAGAGAAAAAACAATCAGGGAACTGCAGAATCAGCTTCCTTCTTACCACTCAGCTCTGTGGGAGGGACACAAATCCATGCAAAACCAGCCACACTTTGCTCAGAACTGCAAAACTCAAAGTGTGTTTTCTCCTTCCCTGTTGCTGCATGACCAACATATAAATCCACAGTATGGCTGTTTTCTGAAGTTCTTTAGAGGATTTTGATGGGGTTTTCTCTTCCTCCTAATAGGTCTTCATCAGCAAGTGATAACGGTAACTATGGAGGTGGCTGGATTTTAATAGGAAGAACAAAATACCAAATCAATTTAATCACAGAGTGTGACTGATTAGCACCCTCTATAGCCATTCCTCTCCCCCCCAGTGGAGGACAGCTCAGAGGGAAAGGACAAAAAAAGCATTCCATCTCAGGGAAGCACAGGCTCAACACCAGGAAGATTGGAGGATGACCTTAGTTTTAGAGAAGACATTTGCACCTGTGAATCACAATTAACAAGGAATAATGTTTTCCTGAGCGTACCAGACCAAAATGGAGGGTGTGGATATGTAGCTCACCCCAACCCAACATAAAAGTATAAAACCTGGACAACTGTTAAAACATTTAAACTATGAAAAGAGCAATGGACTTGAGCTGGCTTCCACCCACGTTCCACCATGACTGGGGATGTCCAGTGTCATGATGTTGAGCACCAAATAATTAAATTTGATATCCAATTCCTCCTTATGTATAATAGCTGAAAGAACTGGTCTGAGTGTATTGAACTCTGTCACAGAAATATGAGAAACAGAAATGCTATAGATTCACAACTTCTCTTCTGGAGCAGCTGCCACCTTCCAGCAAGTTTCTCACAGAGGAAGCAGTTACTGAATGCCCTACTGGCATCAGCTGCCATTATCATGACAGTCCTGAACTTATTCTTTCCTACCATCTCTCCAGCTGCTGTTGAAGGGATGTCAATCTGCTACCCCTCAGGGTGGCTGCCAACAGACACTCCAACAAGAGCGAAATGACTTCTGCTGAGGTAAAAGTGTTTGTCATGCTGACTGTCCCTCAGAAAGCTCATCCAGGAGAGGAACACACTGCAAACCCAGGTGATGTAAAAACCAAGAATGTTTATTTTAACAGAAACAAGATTACAGAGCTTTTGTCTATTATTTCACAGTCATTCATGACACACTGTGCCCTGAGAGCTCTGGGAAATAAAATGAGAAACTTTACTATTAAAAAACTCATACAGTTGGGCTACTTATTCAAGTAAATGACTGACATAAACCAAATCAAATATTTAGAAGAAAAGACCCAAACTAACATAATCATGGGGTCTTGGTCCTTCTGGAGCAGGATCTTACTTTCCATGAACAATTATAGCTTCCAAAGACAGACAGCTGGGTAAGGCAGTTACAACCTTACACATGCTGCCTGGGAATGCATCCAGCATTCTGAATCTGTTCTTTTTTTTTCAGGTTTCAGGACTTAAAATAACTCAGACACAAATGGGACTGCATTGACATTTCCAGTAACTCTTACAATCCTGCTTGAAAGTGCTTTCTCACTTGAAGCCCAGACTGAACATACTCCACTGCTACTGCAGGACAAAAAGCCCAATAATCTTTAGCTTCCCACAGCCTTACCCAACTGCTACAGATCCAGATGTTGGAAGACTGATTCAGTAGGGAAATTGGAAAATTTAGGTCCTATGCCTCTTTAAAGGGCTGGGGCTACTACATAGATCCAGATAATATTTCATGCAAATTCTCTTCCCTGTCGAAGCCCACTCCAGATGTCATTTCTAACTAAGGGTTAGGTTCCACTTTTCCTTGTGGAACTTCAAAGATCAATTGCTTCAGTAGTGTTGATGTTATCTTCGGCATCTGCTTAGATCCTTCTAATTCTCTTCCTGCCACTTCGTTGTTCACTTCTGTCAGGATGGCTGTGAGATCCACACGGCTTGAACAAAAATGAAGAGAAGTTACATTGAACCACGTGCTATACTTGCCACTTGGCCAAGAAGGTGATCTGTGTTTGCTCCAATAAAGTGGTATCCCAGGGAAGGCTGGTATTTTCTCTCACCCTATTGCCACTGAAATTGCACATTCTGTTGACTAACCACAGAATTCAGTGTGTTTGGGGGAAATAAAAGCAACCTCCATGCAGCATTGCTTTGGTTACAGTCAGAAGAGATCACCAAGATGAAACAACCTTATACATTCTCCATGTCTTCTTCTGGACACCATGAGAAAAAGATATCTGAAGGGAAATTCTATTTTCTAAGTGAAGTTTGTGAGGGGATGAGTGGGAGGCAACAGTGAAAATTATGACTACAGAACACTGGGGGTTTTTTGTCTGTGTAATCATTCAACAAATTCACCTCTAATCAGGTGTCACTGGAAGAAAAATCATTTATCAGCCAAAAAATGTTAACACACATACACACACTTGTTTGTGTGTAATGTTGCAGCGTTACAACCTGGTTTTGTCACAGGAAAACCAGGGGAAGTCATTTACACTTGGGCTCATCTGTAGAAGACTAACAATGCCCAATTTCAAAACAATACTGTTCTCCACTGTCCTACAGGTGAAAAGCAATAATTGCACAAATGCAAACGACTGTGTTTCAGCACAGCATGCTCAAGTATGCACGTCTGCAATACCCCAAAGGGACAAGAATTAGAAATAGTACTTACAGTGGGCAAAGCAACTTCATCTTTGCACAGAGGGCTTGAATGTAAACAGTGCCAGTCTTGGGACTGCGGAAGGACAAATAGTTCTCCACTGTAGCCATGCCAATCAGAATATCAGCCTTATCAGGGATGGAAGTCAAAGGACTAGCATCCACCTCAAGATGTCCAAAAGAGTCTGGTTCTACTGCAACAGATGGATGATGTACAGAGCCTTGGCAAGCCTGGATGATAAACACCTTGGGTTTGCCAGCAAGAGAAGGACAATTAGTTCCAGTGAAGCAGGAGACTAAATCTTCAATATTTACACACTCATCATCAACACCTTTTATTTTGTCTTTTTCACCATGGGAGAAAATGAAGCAAACAAAACAGTCCATATTTCTATGATCTTTTTTGCTGTATTCTTTAACTGTCTCATATATTTTTTTTCCTTCTAGATTCATGTACTCAACTGTCTCAAACTGAAGCCACTTAAAGACTCTCTTCACAGCCTCTGGGGAAAAAAAATCAGAAGAAACTTGTTAAACATACACAGTGACAAGGAAGATGCTGAAACATCCATGTCTGCATGGTAGAGCAGGTATTTGCAGAAATGTTCGGATCCCACCAGTAAACTCACCTGACTGGCTCTTAGCCTGCCAAATCCTCTTAGAAAAACCCAAATGCCTTATTTGCCTAATTTTTTTTTTTAACACAACTGGGTTAAGTATCATGCTGTCTAAAACAAAAACGGGTTTTAGATTGTGTGTTGTATTGGTACAAATTAGTGAAGTTTACTGTGTTAAAGCAAGCTTTAACTATGCATTGCATAGTAGTCTCAGATGCCTAAGAACAACACTTGGCAAGTTAAAGAAGTACCACCTCTTTAGAATGACAAATTCTGCCACTCTTAAATGAAGGAGGTCCCTCGTTCTGTGAGAATGGCTGATGCAGCAAGAAGAAAGTCAGAGTAACCTGCTCACAAACGCTATAAAGACTTCTCAGCAAATGGTGGCCTAATTGTTGTGTGGGCAGAGAGGAAGTAGCTGGGAAGAAAGCAGCCTATAAATGGGCTGGATGGAGTTAAAATATTCATGACATGTCCTTTCAGAAATCTGATTTTACTTTTTTACTCTCATTTATCTTAAAAGTGACTTGCAGGAAGACAGGCTTTAAGGAAAGTTACAGAGCATTTATTTGAGGATTGAAGAGAATTTGAGGACTTAAAATATTTTGTTATAATAGCTAAGAATTAAAAACAATCAAAAAGTGAAAAGGTATAATAATAGTCACTTTTTCACTAGTTGTACATCTAACCAATTAAGACAATACTTTTTTCCTGGAACAAAAAGTAGATCCTTCTTTAAGCCATCAGCTAAATGTTGGAAGTGGCATATTTCCAATTGCTACAGTGATTGTCACTCCAGTCTCTGGAGGCCAAGGAGTACCATGGACATGATTCTTCTTCACAGCAGAGATTAGATAATTGTTTTGGAGAATTACCAGAGAAAAAAACCAAACATGTAATTGGATTTAAAAAGTACTTACCTCCATCTTGCAATGTTCCCTCTCTATTGTAACGTGGATTTTTAAAAATGTGGTTGTTAAGAATTAAACAGTAACCATGGGGATTATTTTTCATCTTATATATTTTCCCATGCTGCAGAAACAAACAAACAAAAAAAAACCAAAGCAGGTAGGAAAGCAGAGCCAAGCATTCAAAAGAGAAATGCACTATATACAGATTGCTGGTCCATCATTATCCAAGCACAAAAGGAAATGACAAAGGCAAAGAAACAAGAAAAGAAAAGCCTAAGGATGCAATCTAGCTACAGGGGAGATGAATCTGCATGGTCTCCCTGAACCCCCCCTCCTCTCTCTCTTCAGTCAGGATATGATTTTGACATGGGAGAAAGGATCCAGAAACAAATTTGCATGTGCATAGGAAAAGTTCCTGCACCCCACCATTGCCTCTGAGGGTCCTTAGGCAATTCCAGTGAGGTAGTGGGTTCTGCTATTCCCTTCCCATCTTTCTGGGAGTATCCTGGCCAGAACTTTAATCTCCCAGTCTCCATTATCATTAAGATTGGTTTTCTTCACTCAACTCTTCATTCATTTCTTGCTTAAAAGGCTGTTGACAACCAGTCCCTACAAAGAAAGCTTGGTCTTGTTTGGAATATAGGAATTGTTCCAAGACCTACATACAGAACCAGAACCTCTCCATCTTGGCTGTTGCACCTGCTTAGTGGTATAAATTTATGCTCTGTCCTGGGGTATTTCTCACCTGTTGTGCTGCCTCCCCCTTTGCTCCTTGTTCCTCTGGATGTGCAGACACAGACACAGGATAGCGGACTTCTTCCCTAGAATAATTTTCTAAGAAAGAGAAGATAAACAAACCGGTTTAGAACTAAAGGGATAAACCTTCCACTCTGCATGTTTCAACACTCAAAAAGGTGCAAGGTGGAGGGGGTTTTCACAGTGAGACACCAGCATTTCGTAGAGCTGGGCCAAGCACAGCTCCAGTTTCACAGACTACTGGTTATTGTAGAAGGCATGCAGGGCTGTGCTCCATTCCTTCTGTGCTCTTTTACTGGTAGCAAGATACAGACAATAAAAGGTTGAATGTGAGTAGTCATCCCAGGCAAGCCATTCACCAACATCTCCCCTCTGGGATACATAAGTGAAAGAAGAGACCCATTTTTGTACCATAGTACAAAATGCTGGCCCATTTACTTCTGAGGCTACTGTCTCTCCTCCAGAGAACTTTACTCTGTGAGTGGATGCAAGGATGCAAAATACCAGCATAATGGAAGATCTCCTCAAAGCACTTGTTTGAACACAGCTTTCTGAAAAAAAGTGAAGAAATCCTCAAATCTATGACTCTAACTAAGGAAACAAAATCACAGTACTCATTTTCCAAGTTACAAAACTGTGTTTAAATGAAACTTAATTGTCAGGGCAACAAGATCTACACAACATGCCTTTTTTCTACTTATTGAGAGGACAAAATAAAAACAGTACTACTAGAAAACCATTCCCCTGAGACAGGACTTGCTTGCACTAGCCTCCCTTGGCAATTATCTTCTGCTCTTTTAGAGACACCAGCAGAGGACAGCAGCACACACATGCAGGGAAAACTAGTTGGTAGCTCTGCAGGGTACTGCATAGGCTGTATAAATGTATCTGAGGAAACTCACATCCTGAATCATTCAGAAAGAAGTGGTTATTGACTGAGACATCCTGTTTGCCAAAGAAACACCCAGCTGTGGTGCCAGAAAGCACCACCTCAGCTGGAACAGCCCGGATATACTGAAGTCCTTGAAATTTCCCATCTGGTTACAGAAAGCTACAACTTAGCCAAATGTCTGGTTTGCAGAGACTTTCCTTTGACTAAGAGCAGAGGACCTGGCTAACAGAAGATAACGCTGACAACCTCCCAACACAAGTTCCCCAAATCAGCTGTCACTTCCAGTCTCTTACAGTGACTTGGAAGTTATGGGGTCCAAACCCACAGCCACACTTTTCCTGAACAGATAAATTGCATTTAAGGCAAAGAGAAGGCAGAAGAAGACCATTTACAAGGCATAGAACGTACTTCAAGGATAGATACAAGAATCCATGATGTTATAATGAAGTAGCAGAAAACTTCAGAAATCAGAGTTCTCCAGAGCTGTTCTGCCTGTCCTAGGATACCATAAGGTCTCTCCCTTATCACTGGACTTCTGAGCTGCCAAGGATGAAGCCATAAAAACCACAAAAGACCCCAGCTCTGTTCTTAAACAACAGATTAAATAAATTTACCTTTTTTTTTCTCTTCATAGGCATCAATTTTTTTCTTTAAGTCAGGTCTAAATCCCTGTAATATATCTTTCAGCATTGTCAGGTTATCTTCTTTTATTATCCCATTTATTTCCATTTCCAGAAAGACCTGCAATATTGACTGGTAAAACAAAAACATGTAACCCAAACTCATCCAATGACCTTTGATAACTGAAGTATCAGGCACCTCTGCAACAGGGCAGAAGACAACATCCTCATTTCCAGAGACTGACCAGCTAAACTCCTATTACTTTTTCCTCCAAGCCTCATTAGAGCAAGGGTCAAGATGCAATGCAACTGAATAAACACTTCATCACTAAGGTTAAAGCAGGACAATTAGAAATTGCCTAGAACTAGGCTATCCTGCTTTGTTTCAGCAGTACAAAGCACTGATGAGGACAACACGACTCTTGTGCTTTGTGTTCTGATGAAGTGCTGCTAAGTCCTTTAGCTATGCCATTTTGCATTAGCTACTACAGAAAAGGTGTTCAGCACTAATTTTGTTTATTAAAGCTCAATTGTCCACCAAGTTGGAGGTAAATCTGCTAATTTTCCTCTAGGTGCCACAACACAAACAGGACTTTTAAGGAAGGTTCTTAATTATACCAAGCATTTCTATAGCACAACTAATTACTTACGAATACTAAACTAGCTCACCCAACCTCTTAATTCTTTTTGGGGAAAGTTAACAATATGTTGTTACTCCAAATTAAAGTAAAGAAGAAAATTTACCCATTGACACAAAAATTTGTGCTTGAACTAGATTAGAACTTGATTTTCTGTCTCCAAAACATCATTTTTCCTTTAGCAAACATCACTTTTCTTAGGTATAGCATTTGTCTTATAAATGCCAAGCAAATATTAAAAGAAGAGCATGATGAATTTTGCAAGAAGACAAGATTAAGGAGCCAGGTGGTGGAGAGAAGATAGAATCAGAAGAGCAAAAAAGACAAAGATACAATGAAAAAAGTAAGGGTCCATTCTTTCACACAGCAGCTATTAGCTAACATCACAATTCTTTCAAACCAGATTTTCATGAGAATAGATTGCTTTCTCTTTCCTCCCTTCTTACAAGAACTAGAGGACTCTGAATTAGCTTTGCAAAAAACTTCTCAAGATCACTTTTCATACAGCATTTTCCTGGAGCTTATTCTTTGGTAATTGTTTTTGGAGCAGGAACTTCACACTTCTGACATCTTCTGGAGTCAAGTCCTCTGCAATTCCATATAGCAGTTGCCTGACAATAAAGAATAGAGAGACCTTCAAGAAAGCTATAAGAAATAAACACCACAATTAAACATTTGAACTGCAAAATGTGAAACTCACAATGGCAGGAATTAATGTTCAATAAATACAGTTATGCTGGGATATTCATAAGACAGCAGTGCAGACAGAAAAGACAGCTGGCATGAGCTGCTGCATCCTGCATGCTCCTGTGTTTACCTGTAAGCTGACACCTGTGCCCTGCCCAGCACCTGGAGCTCCCTCTCCATCTCCTCGCGGCTGGAGCCCAGGAGGCCAGTCAGGAGGTCGATCCGACTGATCCTGTAGAGCAGCTCCTTCAGGAAGGACAGGTTCCCCACCCCGATCATGTCTTTCTCCTGCAGCACTTCCAAGAAGGCCTTGGGCTCCTGGATGGCTTCCAGCTTCCTCCTGGGGACATGCTCCAGGCTGAGGAATTTAAGAGCTGCCAGTTCATCTGTGACCAAAGCCTCAGAAATTTCAAAAAGCAGTTTGCGGAAGTCTGTACTCATTTCACATTGGGATTTGGTTCTAAACACAAACAGCAGTTGATTTCATCAGTAAGAATAGTGCAACAGCATGATTTATAGAAGAGGTGTCACTTCATGTAGAATAGCCCAAAATAAATACATGCAATCAGAAGTATTTCAGTAGAGACAGGCTGTCTTGCTATCATAGCTCTTTCAGTTCTCTGGACTTAAGAATATTAAAACCTCTGTACTAAGTGACATTAGCAGAGAAAGTCACAGATCATTCTTGCTTCCTGTGGTGTGTCTAGACAGTGGGAAGTACCAATATACAGGATGTAAAATCCTGGTAGGTTGCTGCTTTCTTAAAGTTTGATACCATTTGGGAGAAACAGCCACTTGCCAGCCTGAAATATAGACTATGTAATAAATGAGACTGCCAAATTTTATACCGTAACAAAGATTTTACATCATAACAAAACCAAGAGTCCACGTGAGCATAGCTACTCTAAGCTATCTAGCTTCTTCTTTCTTTTTTTACTGCTTGTAGTCAGCATATCCAAAGCACCTCTTCCTGTTTTGGTTTATCTGCATCAAGTAAAACTCAGTTCAAAACTCTCAATTAATTTGTAATATTACAAGGAAATACAGATCATGTCAACCATTTTAGAAAGGCCAGAAGAATTCTTATCAAACTGTCTCTGTTTTGCTGAGCATAAAGTACCACCTCCCTTCTCCTCCACTTTCTCCATCAGCTTTAGAAATATTAATCTTGGATTCAACTTTTGAGCACAAGATACTAAGTACAAGCCCTGCAACTATCTCCCCCTGACACTTAAAGGACCTGCCTCTGCTGATGGGCATGTTGGTGTCTGTTACAAATTCTTGTCAGGCTGAAGAAAGACACTGGATGTGTGTCAGAAGCTCCCATTGTTTGATTTTCCCGTCTTCTTAACCGTGGCAACCAGCCCAATATTTAGACTCAGAAGATATTGCCTAACATGCCCTTAAATTGATACAATACATTTCCACAAGAGCTGAGGCTAATGAGCCCTTCATTTTGCACACTTCACAGCTCCACAACAAACTCCTCAAAAGGTGCTGGCTCACAAGCCACAAAAATCTCCACAAGCTCCTCATTCCCACAAGAAACTTCAAAATGGAATATGGGGTAAAATATTATAGCTCTGCAAGCCAAGAAAGAGCAGAAAGCAAAGAATATCCCCAGTCCTTAGAGCCTGTGTTTATGTGGCCACATGAATAGTCTGAAGATGGAGAAACACAGAAGAAAGAGAGGGAATAAAGGGGAGAGGGGGTGTTTGCCCAACCAATGTCCTGCTGTAGTTAACCTTGTGCACGTCCTTTATCTAAATGAGACTAATTTTGCATTTTGTGCATGTGTGCACAGCCAGCCCTTCCCCAGGAAGTGAGCTGGGCGTGAGGAACGGAGCTGGAGTCTCAGGGTGGAGCAGGGAGTTGGCTGAGCACAGCGGTGCTCCACTGCCACAGGGCACTCTCCTCTGATCACACCTTTCCTGTAGCAGTACTCAGAATGTTTGAGACAAATCAGCCTCAGGTCTGGTCCTCTACAGCTGACACTTAAACCTGTCTCCACGTCCTTCTAGTCAGAGAACCCTTTGCCACTTTATTCTCTCTGCCCTAGGTGTAAAACACGCGGGAACCTCTGAAGAGAAGCTCCGAACGCATTCAAACGGGCTCTAGTCTTCTAGAGACACTCTCAGAGGGAGACACAAAAGCCGACAATGACAAAAGAGAACTCCCTACTCCTACGCTACTGGAACGCTGCGATCCATTTCACTGACTGCTACTGCAGATGTTTCAGTAATAATACTCCAAGGTAGCCCAGCTGACTAATGAATAATTAGCAGACAGTTGTATTCTGCTCTCCTCCAACGACAGCAATGGAGCTTTTCGTGGCACGCCCTTGGTCAACATTCTGTGGGTTAGCAAAAAAGAACTTACAACTGAATCTTAAACCTTTGCATTTCAAATGAATTGACAAAACAGCAGAACGTGTTGTGACACAGCACAGACAATTCATGTTCTGCCCCAAAATACTGTTTTCTTTAAATCCATTCAAACTGAATTTTTAAACAGGCAAAACCCCATATCATTCAGCCCTTATGAAATATTAATTTTAAATTCATATAAATTCAGTAGTATCTGAACATGCTTAACCTTATGATTCAATTATTACCTGGCTTTATATTTCTATAACCACACAGGAAACAATAATATTTTCTTGGTAGCTAGTTATGAAGTTATCTTCTTTCTCACATAAATCATGTCTTTCATTTAAGATGTAAGGAATATTGCTTATAAAAGCAAATCTTTCTTGTAAAGGGAATTTTCATGTTTTTTCTCAAAGGCTCTAAGTTTCAAACCCATCAAATTATTGCAGTTAGAAAAGATGTGTCGCCTATATGGTACATTTTAAGCCTGTCTGTAATTATGGGGAGCACAATTAAAACAATATTTAACTGCCACTGTCTTTTTCTCCCAGTTTGCTAACTTAAAGACAAAACTGATACAAGTAAAATTATTATTATTATTATTATTATTATTATTATTATTATTATTATTAATAATAATAACAATAACAATAACAACAATAATAACAATAATAACAATAATAACAATAACAATTTTGCATTGCTTACATGGGAAGACAGGCTGGAGGAGTGGCAGGACAACTCTGAAGACAGCCAGTCTCTAAAGTGCCAGGAAAAGTTCTGCCTTTTTTTACAGTATGGTATTGTCATGTGACTTCCAAGAAGTATGTTACTATGGGATAAAATACTAATAAGGAGATCCTTACTTCAGCTACTTCATACTTCCATTTTCAGAAAACTGATTATTACAGAACTTGTGAGGAAAAAAAAAGGTAAACAAACCATGAAAGTAATCAGGTTTTGCTTTTAATTTAAGGCAACAACTAAGCAGCATACTTAGTGCTTTCTAACAAAGAGCACAGCTCAGCACTTTTGCTTTCATATGCAAATCCTAATTAAACGACAGTGAGAGATGGTTGAATCTGTGTCTTTTCATTTAAAATATCTCAGTCCCACTGTCCTGCTGTGTCCCCAGATCTGCCATGACTTACCCCTTTTCTATGAAGTCCCTCTCCAACTCACCCCAGCTTATTTTTAACAGGAAGATACTTCTTAAATTAAGAAAAAAGTCAACTATTAGCATCAAATTCAGTTGCAGCACTCAGTAAATACAGGAAACTCAACAACTAAACATTCTTCTGAAATTATTTATATACTTCCCCATTTAGAGGAGAATTTGAATAATTAACTTTTTACATCTTTGCTCTCTTTAAAGTAAAAAACTCAGCCTTCAATTAAAAGGTTCCCAGCATGCAAGCTGCTGGCATCTACCATGCAACAGGAAATGGAACAGCACTCCGCATGGCTACCACACTCTCAGCAGATCCTCAAGGCAGCATTATGAAGAGAGGTAGGAGAGCCAAAATTGTTAAAATTTTGCAATGAAAAGTCATTCATGGATTTGAACCTATCTTTAAAAAAATCAAAATTATAACACACCCTTTGATCGAATGAGGCATACAAATTCCTTCCAAAAGGCACACTCTAGTAACAGATCAGAAAATCTTGTTTCACTGGCAGGAATTGTGCCATCATCCAAAGGCTGGGAGCAGCACAAAGGAACACCCCAAGTACTCTTTCATCTTCAGGTCCAAAATGTTTGTCTCCATGTCTTTCCAAGTCTCAGCATCTCTTTCCCTCCATCATTTCTCCTGTGTCTTACCTGCACCGGGACCTCAGGAGCAGTCTGAAAGAGCCGCCATGCCGTGATATGCCCTGTGACAAATAGATAATGGCTTCTTCCTCTCATACAGCACTTTGAAGGACCACCCCTTTTGGCACTAATAGTTTCACTTTTGATTTCTTCCTCTCTCGCCCTTCCTGGAAATGTTCCTGTCCTTTTGTTAAGTAAGTCTCCCTAATTTCCCTCGGCTCCCCAGCACTCTGCTTTCCTCCAGAACTGTCTCAGTGACCCAATCTTTTCATTGTACAGGCTGCCAAAAATTCATCTCGCTAGAAAGGGTGATCTTGAGGAAGAAAAACTGCTGAGGCTTCTGCCTGCTCAGCAACTGCAGCGACTGTGGCCTGCACTGGCCCAAGGTAGGACACCCAGCTCTGGCACAAAACATGACATGAGGGACAGGATACCAGAAATGTGATCACCACTTTAAGATCATGATCTTGCCAAGATAGCAACTTTCCCAGAAGACTCTTTTTACACTAGTTCCACTTAAATCTGTCTATACAGGGTCTGCACAAGACTTAAGATTTCCTTAATTCTGTAGGTGGAGAGCGCACAGATGTGCATGTGTCTCTGTGCTATCAGTAAGCCTCAACAGCAACCAACCACCGTTGGTTGTTTGTTTCTTTGTTTGTTTGTGACTGGGTTTTTTTCAGGCACAGCTCTGTCTTACTGGAGTTATTGGAAAGGTGTACAGTGTTGATTCGCTCCAAACCGAGCCTAGAGACACTTCCGAGACAGAGTCAGAGAAGCGGGTATTTGCTTTATTTCGGCGCCGGGTGCGTGGGGGATCGCTCCTCCTAACACACACACACACAGCGCTCCATACAGCACACTATTATGGGTGAAATTCATGAATATTCATCACATTCCACGGGATAAGAGTGGTTATACAAATTACTTCTCGGAACTCATTAATACACTAGCATATGTGCCACGCATGCACTGTGTGCTCTGGTGGTCGCACTGAGGAAGGCTCCTCTTCTTCCTCGGGGGTCTCTTTGAGGAAGGCGAGGAGTCTTCCTCACAATGCACTTTTCACCTTTGGCTCTGGAGTGTGCGCAGTCCTTCACTGGATGACTCGGCGGTTTCTGAGGTGGTTCTAAACAAACATTCTCTCTCCTATCTTGACGAGGGGCTCTTATCTAGGCACAGCTAAGGCGCATCCTGCTTCTTAGGCTTGTGACTAACATTTGTTGATTCTCAATAGCTGACTCGAGCTTACATGAGTTAACTATTGATCAATCTCTCTCAGTGTGGACAGCAAGGAGTGATGAATATCTAAGTTGTACAAAACTGACCCACTCTCCCCAAGAGTTTCAAACTTGCATCTCACAATAGCCTGCAGATCACACAGAAATGCCCACCTGGCTGGATGGCAGCTGCAGTTCCAGTGCTAAGCCTGCCCTGCCTTTGGGCTTGTGCTGATAAGTACGACTGCATGCACCCAGGTATTACAGCATGCAGCCAAACAAACACACCTCTCCACACATATTCACATTAAATATTCACATTAAATAGTCTAAATCAGGGTAGTGTAAACTTTGTTTAAACAAACTTCTTATGAGCACGGGAGACTCTGTCAGTCTTTCACACTTCACAAGTGTGGATCCCTCCCCCCATGCTAACTCAGAAGACTTAAAATGCAATGGGTCACACAAATACCACTTCATTATCATGAAAGGGACCATCATATTTTGGAAACTGGCTGCATTTCAGTGCTCTGTATGATGCAAAACTCTCCTCATAAAAATAGTGCAAGCTAGAAATAGCACTAGACAGTACCCTTTCCAGTATTCACCTTAGGGTATTGCTAATCATGTGTAACAATGAGTGTTTTGATAAAAAACTCTTAAGTTTCACTTCAGCTTAAACCCTTGTTGTGGTTTGACACTGGCCCAAATGCCAGGCACCACAAGAGTCACTCGCTCAGCCTCCCCTGTCACAGCTGGGCAGAGGAGGGAAAAGGAAAAAAAATTAATGACTATTTCATGAGTGAGGTAAAGACCAGGAGAAATGCTTCAAGGGCAAAGCAGGCTCAATTTAAGTTGTAAAGTGAATTTATTACTAACACAGTCAGAGGAGGATAATGAGAAGTAAAAGAAGCCCTTAAAACACCTTTTCCCCCCAGCCCCTCCCTCCTTCCCGACAGTGCAGACAGACAGGGCAGGGGGGTTTGGTCAGTCCATCACTGAGATTTTCTTCCCCTGCCCTGGGAGAGGAGTCCA
>VZRX01012606.1:302444-337822 GCA_013398075.1 Notiomystis cincta
GAGGAATCTCGGCTCCAGCACCTGGAGCAGCTCCTGCCCCTCATTCTCCACTGACCTTGGTGTCTCCCTGTGGTTTCCCTCACATGTTTCACCTCCTCCTCTTCTCTAACCAGAAGCCAAGACCCTTGTGAATTTGTATTGATTTTCTTCTTAAATCTGCCATCACAGAGGTGGCCCATTCCTGGCCAGCAGCATGTCCATCTCCAGAGCCATCAGCCACTGGCTCTGCTGGACTTGGTGG
Organism: Notiomystis cincta; assembly: GCA_013398075.1. Lineage (NCBI taxonomy): Eukaryota > Metazoa > Chordata > Aves > Passeriformes > Notiomystidae > Notiomystis > Notiomystis cincta. The sequence goes on from VZRX01012606.1 coordinate 302,686, forward strand.
AAGCTTCCAGCAGCTTCTCACAGGAGCCATCTCTGTGGCCCTCTCCTACCAGAAACCAAGCCAGGGCAAACCAACACAGCCCCGAAGCAGGAAACATCTCACTGATTCATGTAGCCCAGCAAAGTGCAGGAATCAGTCAGAAACAAGGATAAACCCTTACCCCAATACATACTTTTTATCTCACCAAGCTCTTAAAATGTATGAATTTATTGCAGTAACAAACAGGAAAGACACAGGTATACATAATAAGTTCTCTTAACTAAACAATATGGCAATTATTTCAGTTAACTCACAAAATTCTGTTAGCAGCTTAGTCAATAGGAGCCTTCTCAAATGGCTGCACTTTAGATCCTGAACCAACAAACAATAATTAAAAAATTTAATGCTTAACAAAGTTAATCCGACTGCAGCATTTCATAGCTGCAGATCTTCTACCCTAAAGTTTCTCAGAAGTGATGGGGAAACAACAGTCCACAAGGTTTCACAGAGGGAATAATAAGCAGTATTTTGGCTTTACTCAGTTTTGGAAAACATTGTAAGTGAAGTTTATGTTAGCTATTTGAGGGTATCAGTGTGCACTGTGGACCAAATTGCTGATTTCAGTTGGTAACTGGCTCTTTATTAAGTTAAATGTAATTTTCATTAAAGATGGAAGAAACCCTTTTCCAGTTACTACTTAAGGTTTTGTCTCTTCATTCCCACTTTTTTCTCTCTATGAATGGATTTAGAAACAGGATTTAAAAGTGTTAGCTTGGAAAATAAAAAATGATGAGTCTAAACCAGACCATTAGCAATCCTGGTTTGGATATGAAAGCCACATGTGATCCCTATGCTGCCAGGAAAAACCTTTTGTATCTGCAGCCTGTGCAAGTACAAAAATGTTTAACATGACACAAGTGTGCTTCTTCCAACACTGATAACTCTGAATATAAAGATGATGTAAATAGCTGGCATGTGGATTGTTTTAATTGAGTCTCCTCCAGTTTCACAGTTTGTTTGACAAAAAATTTATGAGGCCTTGCATCGAAGCTAACAGATCCTCAGGGGTTTGGGTAGCTGTCTTAAAACAGGTAGTGTGATGAACTGCAGTTAAATGAGATGATAAAATTATGTGTTTCAAAAGCCTTGATGTTGCTCTGAAGGAGGAGGGGCCATAGGTACCGGAAATATAAATTTTCTTCTTAAGGTATATGCTGGTTGGGGCATTTGCTTCTTTGTCCCTGAAGGGCTAACACGTCTGGCCACTTCTTCGTTAACTTGTGTAAGAATTGACAAAATATCTTCACCCCTACAGCCAGAAGGAGAGCAAAAAATTAAAATACTTATTAGTGCACAGATGGCAATCCACTTAACATCTCCCTGATGAGATAGAAGATACAGTATGGTAATTTAAAACACAAAAAAGAAAACACATCCTTTTCTCCAAATGTCTCTTTTATCCTCATTTGAATCATATTAAAAACAAAAGACCTTTTCTTGCTCTGTCTTGCTTAATTCAACCAATAAAGAAAAATAATGGAATAAAATATTTTTACCTATATGCACTCAAGACACTGTGCTGCCTTAAAGATTGCAGATGTGAGGTTTTGAGTGTTTTTTCACAATAAACTTCACATTTTTCAGATTACATGTATGGTACTAGCAGAATTAATGTAAATTTATCAGTGTAAAATCATCACTCTAACTAATTCCACCCACCTTAGAACATGGGTGGGTGTTCCTAGACGAACCTTTGGAGAAGAAAAATTTAATCAGAGCACTAAGCCAAGTATTTACCTTGGTACCAACAACTGCAGCTTGCTGCAGAGGGCCTGAATGTACCAAGTGCCCTCTTCAATGTGCCGGAAAGAGACGTATCCGTCAACTGTGGCCATGCCTAGGAGGAAATCAGCCTCTTCGGGGATACTTTCAAAAAGAGAAACTCTCTCTTGCACAGAAGACGAGTCAGGAGTTTGTCCATCAGTATCAACAAAGACAGGACGCTGTATGTTGTTACCCTGGCATGCTTGGATGAAGAAGAGTTTGGGTTTTGCAGCCAGCTGGGGACACTGTCTGGCAGTGAAGTGGGACGTAAGCACACGGATTGATACAAGCTTGTCGTCTGTCCCGTAGATTGCTCCTGATCCTCCATGAGACAGAATACAACATACAAAACAGTTCCTGTCTTTGTGATCTTGCATATGCTGCCAAGTTTGCATGAGATTTATAATAGCCCCAGACGTCAGATCTGTGTAAATCTTCACATCCAGACCAAGCCATGTGAATACTCTCTCCAGTTGCTCTGCAAATAAGTGAAAGATAGAAGGAAAATTTGAGGCAAGAGAAAAACATGTTATGAAGTCACCATGCAAGCTAATCTTGGAGGGGGAAAGACCTTTTACCCTGACACTGCTGCAAATTCATCCTCATACTAGTACCAACTGAAGGTTAACTGGAATAAAAGAAGATGCCATCAGCTCAAACACAAGATTTCCTGGGTTTTTCTAGAAAGGTTTCAGAAAATACTGTGTACATTGTCATTGTAAGTGAGCACACAAATGACACTTGAAAATATGAAGAATCTGCCCTTCTCCAATTTCAGATAAGATCTCTCAAAACCTTCCTCACATCATTATTTGCCAGTTGCAGTTTTGACTCTTAAGAGTTCCATACGTAAGAGATAAATAGAGAAAACAGAACAAAGGAAGAAGTCTGCACAGTTGCTTGATTATGGAATTCTGCATTATATTAGGTAGAATGATGGTTTAATTTAGTTTTAGTTCTTTACTACAGCTGTAGATAAAGGATAAGTAAAAAGAGATTCTTAAAATGATTCAAGAATGATCCAACGGACAGTGGTTCTTTGTCCTTTAACCTTTCTTCCCCCAGGATACACAAATGACATGATTTAATACATATCAAACATTTTACCCTTTTAGAATATTAAATACCCACAGAGAATAAAATATAGAGCAATACTACATGGAAACAGAGAGACTAATCCTCCAAAAATCTCACTTCAGTAACTTACCAGCATCTTTGCAAGAACCCTTCCTCTGAGAACTACTGAAGTTAACATTATTAATAATGAGACAAAATCCTCTGTGTGGTCCATCCATCTTGTACGTTGTCATAGTCTGTAGAAAGGAGAAGAAAAAAGCTTACAGTTTCAATGAATTTATTCAACTTACTCACATTTCCTTAACATGTCTCAAAATTGGCATCCAGGAGTTAGAGGCACCTAAGACTATGGGCTATTTTTGAACATGTGGAAGTCAGTGGTGCCTCTTTGAGTGAAAAAACATCAGAGAAACTCCAAGCACACTGTCACCATCCTATCAAACTGTAGAAGGGTTTAGCATTTGAGTTCTCATCTGTGTGCAAAAGGCAGAATTCAGCAGCTGAACTCTGCAATCTGAGCTGGTGATGGGGACAGAAGTCCCCAACTGTTTCCAATGTCAAAACAGTATTTTAGCTTCATGGCAGAGGCTTCACAGTGAAACTACAGGATGTTAGACATTTGAGTTGGCTTTTTTTGAGAACAGTAATGAATACCTGGAGCAGGTGATTCAATCTGATCCACTGGAAAAAGATGCAAGCAGAACAGAGATCTCAGAATTGCCTAAACCTACCACACTACCAGTTTTTTGCTAAGATTTAAAATTACCTAGCACTGTTAAAAAAGAACATTTTAAAGCTGAAAAGTACCTTGCATTTAAGTCCAACCTGGGGTTGAAATAAAAATCTCCATCCACTGCAGTCCCTTCCTGCTCACTAGAGAGGAATACACACCTCCTTCTGAGCATTTTAGTAGGACAAAATGAAGGCAGCACTCCAAGTTCCTTCAACAGCTTTGCTACAGCAGTCTGAACATCAGGTGTTGAGAAGATGTTACAGCACAGAACTTCAAGAAATGAAATAGCTATAAACAAATGGAGCAACTTGCTGCTTCAATATCCACAGTCATCACAAAGATAAGGCCAGAGGGACAATTCAGTGGTTACACTGCTGTGGTTAAAGAGTGCACATAAAGCCTCTAAGAAGGGATCTCACAGAAGAGATCCTTTCTCACGTACCAAGACCTCTGCAATGGTTTAATAAAAGCTCTTGACTCCCTTTAATCCTCCTAACAAGGGCTTTGCATGCTACCCCTTATTGCTTCTAATTTCAAGATGCCCTGAGGCCTTTTCTGAGCCACATTCAAAAAGTGAGAACTTTGAAGTTCCAGTTGTCTCTGTGTCTTGCACATTCTACTGCCATCTCCAAAATTCACAATTCAGACAAATGTAAAATGTTTTGCCTTTATTAGGAAGTTAAGCACATATGCTGATGTGTGAATAGCTTCAGAGGTGTTATGCCCATTTTGCCTACAACACACCTTTCAGTATTGATAAATTTCTGGCCTCCAAGGTTAAAATATTCTTTGAAACATTCCAATTTATCAGTCAAGTCAAGAAACTTTACGAGGCACACAGATATCTCACATGTCCTTGCATGATAAATGTCATTCGAGAGATGAGATGAAGACCTCACACACCCAAGTATTCAAAAAGGATTTAAGAGATTGTCTCAAACCTTGGATTCATTTTCTACATTGCTGAATTCTCCATGCAGCTCCAGTTTTGTTTCAGGGAAGCCTTGTGTAAAATTAGCTGCCTTGTTATCTAGAAAAAACCCCAGCATAGATATTTATGAAGATAAATCCAATATTTGTGGATGTAGCAAAAAGGAGTTTAGCTACAATTCATCACTTCTTGTATTTCAAATACTGTTTCATTGAAAGGAATAATCCTTCCATACAGGATAGCATGGTCATATTCAATGGATCAATTCTGAACTTTTTCTGGTTATTTTTATTATATATATTTTTGTGACAAAGTTAAGGCTTCTATTTGTATTCATATTGCAGAACGAAGATATCCATGGTACAAGGATAGATGCTACCCAAGACATTCAAATGAATTTTTCATCTGGAAATCAACTTAGAAATTATCTGTATTTAAGAAAAATTTCCATTCTTACTATTGAAGTTCTCATTTTTAATTTTTTTTCCTCCTGAATCACTGATAAATCTCATTTTTTTAAATATAAACCCAGAAATCATCTGTATGCTCATAGCCCATGTATCAGACACACATGCACACACAGTTTGTCTTGCCAGCCTATTAGCAGGCAACTACCTTTAGGTAGTGCACATTCATAGACCACAAAGTGCCTTTTACAGGACACTTGTCATCATCTCAGTACTGTTAGTGGGGAAATGGGGAGGTGGGACATAACTGTTCAGTCTCTGAGCCTGCTCTGTATGTGCTGGGCTGCTCTCTGTGGCCTCAGATATTCCAGCACATCCGTGTATTTCAGGGATTCAGCTTGGACATAATGCAAGCTAGGAAGTGTTACACCAGATTTGTGCCACTCTAGCTCTGGTTTCAGCAATACACACGTATGACCTTAAGTTCAGTTGCCCAGACCCATTTAGTGCTTCCTGCGTTTTAGCAAACCTACTCCCAGAGTGTGAATTTCTCACCTCTTGCCTTTTTGTAGCAGTCTATTGTCTCCAGGAGATCAGGTGAAACGGTCATACAGATGTCCTCCAGTATCTGTACATTGTCTTTAGCTAAAAGGCCCTGTCTTTCCAGTAAAATCAGCAAATCCAAAGCAGACTGACAGCCAGAAGGAGAGAGAAAATACTGTTATTGTTCCTTAGAAATCAGAACTTGCCTCTCAGCCCTGTCTCAGACAATCACATTATTATCTGCATTGCTCCCTACCAACAAGGACCAGTCAATTTTACATCACTGTTAAATTAGAAATGTTGCTTCACGGAAAGCCACTGGTTGTGTTGTTATTTGGTATGGTCTTGTTTAAACAGATCCACACAAACCATATTAATGACTCTTGGCTTCCAGAAGACTTCATTGCTGTGAAACAGTAGCAATGACATATGGACATGTATCTCCCTTGCATATGGCTCAGGCAGGGCAAAGATTTGATCTGTCACCCTTTTATAATCTGACACTGGAGAGTGAACTGTCAATGACTGACCTTGGCACAAGGGACCGAATTCTACTCTTGCCTGTCAACATCTTCCTTCTTGCTATCCCTATGAATGCAACCAGCCTAGCTGCATATTATTTAATTATGCATATTCTGCTCTATTCTGCCAAACATTTCTCACACTTTTGCTCCTATTTCCCCCCTTCCTGCCTCCCTTCCCACCATATACCCTTTTGGCTTGCTCCTCACATACCTGAGTTATCCATCGCTTTGGAAGACGGTTTTGCAGGAGGAATATGATTTCCTTCAACATCTCATTGGTGATGTTCTCTGACAATTCAAACAGCATCTGCCTGCAACAGAGATGCAGTGAGATAGAACAGAAGATGGTATAAAAACCAAAGGCAATCTAAGAATTTAAAACTGGAAAGAAAAACAGTATGGCATAGATAGCAGTAACATAGGGAAGAGAATTCCACTGCAAGCTTACCTGTATGGAGATATTCTTCCCTTCTCATGCAGACGTTCTTGTACTTTCTCCTTGGTGTAACCAAGTATCTCAAGCAATGAGTGACATTTAATTCTGTATAGGAGTTCAGCTAGTAGGAAAGTGTCTTCTGCTTTCAGATATTCTTGAGCCATAAGAAGCTTAAAGATGTCTGCTGCCGACTTCACACCTTCTAGTTTACTGAGGTGGAGGAAGTCAGTACAGAGAAATTTTAAAGCTGCTACATCTTCAGTCACCAGATTTTCACTAATAAGAAAAAGCTGCTGATGGAACTTCAAGTTGACAACGTTCTCCATGTTGCTGGAACCAACAGTCTCTCTGCCTGAAAGCAGAAAGCAAACACTAGTAACCCTTGAGTCTTCAACACAGCAGTCCTTCTACTAAAATTTTACCCAGTGACTGTTTGGAAGCCCTGAATTACCTTTTAACAAATAAAGGTTTTAAATATATTTGAAATTTACTTCCTTCTCTAAACATGCTACTATAAAAAAGACCAGATTTGGCAGAAGCTCTGAACAACCCAGTCTACAATTGAATTTAGCCCTGCTCTGAGCAAAAATTCAAGGTCTGAATTTCCTTTCTTTTAAACATCTTCCACATTCAGATCTTTGCTTCTCTCCACTTTAACTGAGAAGAGTCCCTGCAGTAACTTATTACAACTATTAATGGAGACAGCACAGTGATTCATGCATATTCCTTGATCTGCAGTCCAAGGGCTTCTTCTTCTCTGGCTGTAGCAGGGAGAGGTTCCTCTGTTACAAGGCTGACACTCAAGCTGAAGCTGTGGAATGTACATCCTCTCCTAGTTGTAACTTGCCATTCAGGTTGTATTTGACATTTGGCATAGAAAAACCCTTACAAGCCTCCCTTACAAGTAAATGTCAATTAAAATGTAATAGCACTCAATGCTTAGTCTAAATAGGCTCTGCACGAGCAACTCAATCTTAGTGATGTTTAATAGAGACTAATCAACCTTCCACTACACCAATTTATTCCATGTAGTCTAGGCAGTTCTATTCTGCCCATGAAAGGTTAAATAAGTAAAAAAGATGATTCTGCTGAGGACCCCAGAGCTGGATGCACTCCAGGTGGGGTCTCACGAGGGCAGAACAGAGGGGCAGAATCACCCTCCTCCACCTGCTGCCGATGCTGTTTCTGACGCAGCCCAAGGCGGGGCCAGTCTTTTGGGCTGCGAGTACACACTGCGGCTCATGTCCAGCTTTTCATCCACATGAACCCCGAGTCCTGCTTTGCAAAGCTCCTCTCAATGGCTTCTTCTCCCAGTCTGTATTCATATCTGGGATTGTGCTGACTCAGGTGCAGCACCTTGATCCCGCTCAAATTCCTTCAAGAATCTTTAAAATAGTTTTCACGTCTGTGTTGCTGCCGGTCTTGGAAAGGTTTTTCCATTTCACACATTAACTGCTTGAATTTGGAATACCTTCAAGACTTCTCCAGGCTTGCTAGGTGTCCAGAAGCTCTCCTCCCTGCCTCTGGACTGAGGGCAGGCTGGGCTGGCCGGCTTTCCCAGCACTACAATGATACCGCCAGCTCATCCACTGCTCAGCTTAGAACCCTCTACAACTTCATGCATTTTACAGGTCACTGAAAAAACATCATGGTAAAAAAACCAAGAGTCCTAAAGCAAAGGAAAGCGGGCAAAGAATCCGGTAGAAGTGGGTGATGCTGAACACCCAGCACCACGCACAGAGGGCGCAGGATCTCTCTCCGCCCAGGCTTGGCGCGGCTCGCCCGCACCTTCACAGCTGGACCTAGCAGGGCGTCCGTCGCACAGCAAAGTAACGAATCCACGTCTCTAATGTATGCCTACAGATATCGCCTCAGAGACGGAAAATCGCATAAAATAAGCAGGATACGGACTGTAACATTACCTTTTCGTTTTCTTTAAAGCTTTACTGCTTGGAGCACTGCCCCGCAGATTTGCCTATAAAGCAAAGCCACGGCGCGCCCGCGAGTGGCGGAAGCTCAGCCCGCAGGCACACGTGGGAGAGCGGTATCGCGGAGGCCGCGCCTCCCGGCATCGCGGAGGCCGCGCCTCCCGGCCGCACGAAAAGCGAGCGGCACCCAGGCTCGGGGCTCGGGACTCGGGAGGTGCAGCCGTCCTTCGTTCCCTCGCCGTTTCAGCCCCGCCTTTTGGTACCTCTTACGCGAATTCCAGTCCCGATCTCTCTGCCGACAGCTGCCCGGAGCGGCGGGTCGCGGCTCCTTTCGCGCTCTTTTCGCGCCTTGCCGCGGGCAGGCGAGGCGTGCCCAGTGCGCGCCTGAGGCGGGAGGCGAGGGGGCGGTGTCAGCCGCAGGGCGGAAAGTGGGATTAGGTGGCCGTGAGGGAAGGAGCCGGGGCACGCCCGGGGAGCGGGGCACGGCTGCCGGCGCCCGTGAGGGCTTTCACGAAGAGCGGCGGCGCTGCCCTGCCCCGCCCGGCACACCCCGGCCGGAGCCCGGCCGGAGCCCGCCCAACCTCGGCCTCAGGACTCGTCAGCGCGGGAACAGCTTCAGGCAGCGCCCCGGGTACGAAGTGCAAGATGTGACCCCTAGTTCGTCTCGCTTTTGCTGCCAAGCCAATTTAAAGCCGGCTACATCGCGAAAAGACCTCAAACATTTTAGGTACGTTATTTTTATTTTTGTTTTCCCATTGGAAGGAAGCTTGAAGAGCAGGGCTTGTGGGAGAGGGCTGCAATGCCATTTGTATGCGGGTCTGTGTGTCTGCTGCGGTAACGGGAGGAGGAGGAAGGTGAGCAAACTCTGCTCAGTGCAGGTTCCTCGGGCCTTCAGCATCTCCGGGGTCATCTGTATCCCCCCCACAAGCTCGGGTCAATGGAGACAGGATGGGAAATGTCTCCTTGCCCATGCCGAAAGCTGTCCAACACACCAAGAGCAGCCGAGTTACCTGTTGAAGCTATAAGATTTGTTGTCCTTTATTAAAGACAGCTCATTTTTATAGACCTGGAAAGTTTCACAACCAAATTTAACAAGTTATAGAGGTCAACAGGATAGGCAGACTAAGAATTTCGGAGTTATTCTATGGTCTAAAGGGAGACAGGAACAATCAGTCTGACTTACATACAGAAATTTTATTGAGCTTAAAACCCAGCATTTGTATCCAATTATAATGTCTTATTGTTTCTAATACAGAAGCTGAAAAATAGACATTCTTTAAAGCAGCCACAGAAAAGCTGTCAAATAATTCAGTACAGGGGATTTAATTTAAATGGAACATAGATCATCCACGCAGATAGCAGCCTCTTCTCAGCAATACCATCCTGCATGTCAGAAACTTAAAACTCTGGAGAGCAGAAAAGAATTCTCAGAAACTCCCATAAAAGGCTTCTCTGACTCAGGTATCTGTAACAGGAGCTACTGTTACTTCTTATGCAGAGTTGAAAGGGGAGATCAGCCATACAACTTGTTCCACCTGCAAGTGCTAGCACTGTAACTTCCTCTTGAACATAACTTCTTTTTTGGATAATGAGTTGGCAACCACTGTAATACACAAATATGTAGCAGTGCAAAGTAAACTCAATTTATGGCTCAGCCACATCAGTGTAGGAGGCTGAGAAAGACCGTGCAACTTAAGTCTGGTACAAAACACCACTGAATTTCCTGCCTCATGAGTACACCTTCCGAGCCACTTAAAGGCATCACCTATACTCTGCACATTCTTTTTTCCCTCTTCCATATAAACAGCACATACAGAACTACAAGACATTTCTAGTCCAGTTATCAGAAGCCAGAACTGAAATGAAGCAGTGACTTCAACAGCCTTATTCCAAGGTCTGACAATGCAGGAGCAGAGTAACTTGTTTTATCTCCTTCAATAGTAGGTTCTGAAAACCAGACATTTTGGCAGTCCATGATCATGAAATTTCACCAGCATGTCACTCTCCATGTTCCTGTGCTAACACCCTAAACTCACAATGGATCCAAAATTCTCTTCCCCTTTTCTTTTGGCTAAAGTATCATTTAACCTGAACTCATTTTACTATCTGCAATAGAGTGACAACTTGATGCAGTCACACACCCTGAATCCATTTCTAGACTCAAATTTTATGTGTGAAGTACAGCAAGAAGAGACAGTCCCTATCATGTGTATGGAGGGACACAGAAACCTGATAAGGGTTTTGGAGGGGAGGCCCTGTGAGGAGAGGCTGAGGGCACTTGGTTTGTTCAGCCTGAAGAAGAGGAGACTGAGGGGACACCTCATTGCAGTCTTCAACATCCCCATGAGGGGCAAGGGTCAGCCACTTGTCTCTGGTGACCACTGACAGGACTCGAGAAACGAAACGGTGTCAGCGGAGGGTTAGGTTAGATTTTAGAGAGAGGCTCTTCACCCAGAGGGTGGCTGGGCACTGGAACAGCTCCCCAGGGGAGTGGTCACAGCAGCAACCCTGACAGAGCTCAAGTGCAGCGCGGAAAAGACTCCCCAACCCGAAAGTTGTAAAGTAGGGATGCTTTTATTCAGCTGAGGCGCACGGGGATCACTCCTCCGAAGGCTCTTCTCTCTGCATTTCTCCTTTACAGTATTCCATAGGCATTTGACTTCCCAATGCGCCGAGACACAGTCATGACCTATCCCTGGTCTGTATTATAACAGGCTCAAAGATTGCTTGCGCCTGCGCAGGGCCTCCTGGTGCTCGTGGGCCGGGCTCTCAAAGATGAAGTCAGAAGTCTTCCTCTCAGACAAACTTTTTGCCTTTCCTTGTTCCACGTGCCCCCGAGGTTCTTGGATTCGGCCCAAGCTCCGAACCTGGTTCCAGCCGGTTCAGGGGTTTGGAGAGCAGGGACCAGGTCAGGCTGCTCTCCTTGTTACAATAAATCTACATCCTCCCATCTTACTTCTGACAAGCACCAGCGACATAGATTGTTAACAAGGGGCTCTGGATGAATCATTCCTTAAGCCCTAAACTCCCTTGTATCACAAGAAGTGTTTGGACAACACTCTCAGGCACGTGGTGGGATTCCTGTGGAGGGCCAGGAGTCAGACTCAATGATCCTGATGGGTCACTTCTAACTCAGCATATTCTATGAGTCTATGATTCTATAGGCTATGGGAGAAGTGGCAGACAACGGCCATCACAAAATTCCTGCATAAATACTCACTACTTTTCAGTATGCAGCAGGTACAGGGAATCAGCCTACCCAAATACCACTCTTGAAAGAGATGTCCAGGCAATAAATACTGCTTAGATATGATTATAGATTGGTTTTTATAGTTATGGTTTAAGAATGATTACAGATTGATTTTTATAGTTATGGTTTAAGAATCTACTGAGGATCAGCATAAAAAATCAGTGTCTGACGTCCATGAATGCTGCACAATACATGTCTGTCCCCACCACGCTCTAGAGGGTTGTAATCACTTCCAACCAAGCAGCCATGTGCAAAGAGAGTCCCTTCCTTTTCCACTGAAAGCATCAATTGCACAAGCCTCTAGATTTCAAAACAGCACTTCTGCATCCCTTCTTAATGAAGGGGACATGGACTTTACTTCCTGTGTCTTGCAGTAAGGCAAAGAACATATATACTTCTTAACCCCCAAACCAAACTTACATTGTCACAAAACTGTAAAAGCAGAGTATATTCTACTGCTAATATTTTAAATAAATAGTTGCATTTAGCATCACTTAAACCCTCCCAAAAAACCAATCCACAAAACATCAACCAGCTCACCACATCATTAGAGTCTGTAAGGATAGCCACTATTATTCTCACTTCCTTTTTCCTGTTTTCTTCTCCTTCCATATTGATACTGTATTTCTCCTCCAAATCGTCTTTCCCCTACTTGTTCTTCTCTTGATGCTCCCTCCCATTCCCCTTCTTGTTCCTGCTTAAAATTTCCACATTTCTTTTCCTCATCTGCCTCCTCTTGGTTCCATTCTCCCTGCTTTTGGTTGTCTATAGGGTAGCAGAAGTGCTTGTCAAATGCAAAAGCTAGTAAAGGGAATGGGAAAATGAAGTTAATCTGTGAAGAAGATCATATTTATTAACACTACTTAGCTATATGTTAATTGAAATGACATCTTATTTCTACAACCACAGGAAACATTTGTTTCACCATTTAGTTCATTTACCAGCCACCACAGGAAATAACTTCTAAGATTCTGTATCTGCCATTTTGTATTGTTCTCTATTTCCATTAAAAACCCAACCAGAAACCAAGGAAAGCACACTAGGGCCTTGCAATTTTTTGCCACACAGGAGACTATATCAGGAGTAAAAATTAAATATTTACAAGTGGCCTACTCTATTATTACTAGTTCAGTGACAATAAACTTTAATACAACCCATCCAGGTTATACTGTTATACAGCAAGCAGGTTAACTAAACTTTTCATATTAGGCAACTGCTGCACTGGAGAAAAAAAAATTGTATTTAGGACAATTTTCAGTTTTCTTTTTTCACAAAAACAAAAGCACTTGGGGAAAAAATTAATTAATAGGGGCATATTCTATTACATAAGCAAAAGCAGTGAGGGTAGGGTGTTTAACATAATCCAGTCTTAAAGGTCCATGGCTGCTACATTTAAATTCAAATATTTTAAAGTATCTTTTTACATCTATGTCTGGTGCAACGAGTATGAATGTTTCAGCTTCCACAAAACTGCCAAAATCCCACATTTTTTAAACTGTGTAGCAGATTCCTGTAATGTCCTGTCACATTTAGACTCATTTTTGCATCAGCAGAAAACAAACTGGGCCCAAAGCAGGGCAGACTGTCTCGTTTATTAACACAGAACCCCTGTGTGTGCTGTGGATGATACTGATGATGCAATCTTTAATGCAGCAGCAGATGGAATCCAGATTACTGGAAAGACCATCTCCCTCTCCCTTCTGCTTTGCCAGTCTATAGAGGCATGCAAGCCAGAACCTGTTAGCAAAGGTCTGGCATCACTGGGTAGGAGTGCCTTCCTGAGACATTTGCCACTATTAGGTGCAGGGGAAAAGTTCAGTGGTCTGTGCTGGCTTGTATTTGTTTAGGCATATACTGCTAAGAGGTATGTTAAAAAGCACCAATAAAAACACATCTGTTTTTTCTTGGAAAACTCAACAGCTATAGAGTTTAGACCTCTTTCCACTCTGTTTACCCATTGTAGTAGGTAGCAAGATACATTGCACTGCTATACAATAGCTACCATTTTCATCCAAGCTTTCAGAGAGTACTATATAAAAATATAAAATCTAGTGTCTTAGCACACTAAAATGCTTGTAAATTCCTGTGTTTTGAAGCAACAGGTACTTTAGATATACATGAAAGAACAATGCATAAAGTAAAAGTATGCATGAAACTTTGCATCATAGCAAATGCTTCTTGTTAATCACTTCAGATATGTACTTTCTAACAGCAGTTAAGTGGGGAAAAAAAGTTTCTTCCTCAGTGTGTGCTGGAGCAGAATTGAGTATTGTTGGCTTGGGTCAGCGGTTGTATTCCAGTCATAAACTTTTTTGTTCAGTTCCATATGAATAGCTAATATACAAAGTTTCCTGCAGCAACAAAAGCAAAAGTGTTCCATTAGAGAATGAAGCAAGACATCATTTAAAATTCACAAGACAGAAGATAACTTTAGACACAGCAAGGAGAAAGTTTGCAATTTCAGTCCCTGTAAAATGAGGGCTGTACATGCATTTTGAGACAAACTCTTATGATCCAAATAATTGCTGTGATATTAATTATGCTGGCATGATGATCTGTGATTTCATGGCAAGGCTTTAGGGTTTGTAAAAAGGTACTAAATGTTAGCACTGCAACCACCTTGAGTAACTGTTGTTAGTTCCCTGGTAGATCAGCTGTAGAACCTTTGTAGCTAAGATATATATCCAAATGTATCTGACTTTTGCTCAGATTCCTTTTGATCTCTTTAAATAGAGAAAAGTTCTCTGACAGTTTGAATTTAAGATTACATATTGGCAATCTATTGGTTCTGTGAGCAAAAGGTTAATTAAATTTATAGAAAGTAGAAAATCCTTCCCCTCTGCTGCCTTCTTCCTGAACTTAAGCACTGAGTGTTTATATTTGCAAGCACAGCTCTTCTTAATGGCACATGGCAATCCTCAATTTAACAAAAGTCTGTTTATCTTGGAGAATGAAGACTTCCAATCTTGTCTAAAGCACTGACATACATTATCCAGGATAGATTCTTCCCTTCTCACTCTGCAAATCTCCATGCCATAACACATTTTAATTTTACTCTTCAAAATCAGAAACTTCGCTCTAGTTTTGGCTTTCTGTGCAACTGTGTGGGGATCAGGTATACCTGTCTTTTAGCCTATGACACTGCAAGAAAACACATTTCAGGACCAGATGGGATGAAATTTAGGGTTTCTCATTTTCCATGACAATCAGCTATCATAGAAAAAGGGTTATTTCTTTCCTCTTATTTTATTTTACCTTTTATAAGGATTACGGAGTAGTTCAGCCAGACAGCGCAGATAATACGAGGATGAAGTTGGGGATTGTTCTAATGTAGACACATCCACCTTGCAATGACTCCAGAAGATGTCTGCTGCATGGGGAATAGTGACTCTAGCACTGATATTCTCACCATTCCCATCGATTTCCAACAGACTGCTACATTCTTGCTCATTTTCTGGCACAATGTAGCTCTGAATAAAAAAAAGCTTCGGTTTTCCTAGGAGTCCAGGACATGAGTCTGCTGTAAAGTATCTCTTTATTTGTTCCAAAGGGAATCCAGAAAAGGTGTGGTCTGTACAGAAGATGCTCTGAGAATTTCCACGGCTGACCAATATGCAAATGAAGCTGTCACAATTTCTGTGCTTTTGCCCCCTTGCAACTTCCAGCAATGTTTGATTCATGGAGTTCATATTTAAATATCTGTGACAATGAACTTCATAACCTAAGCTTCTGAAGGTCTCTTCCAACACATCTGAAAGAAGCAAGATGTAATTAAATCAAAGCACACCAAGGCTCCATCTCAACTACACTGAGTTACAGTATTTACAGTTTTTTGCTGTTGAAACTAAGTAGTTTATTTTATCACAATAATTAAAACATCAGGAGTAGTTGGTGTTGATCACAATAGTTTACATACTTATAGTGCTATATGCACGTTGTCTTTCCTGTGAGTTACATGTTTCATGACAGCAGAGACACTGTTATCTGTTCACATTCCACAGACACTTAGTGCTTTCATTTAGAGCCAGTATTCCAAGGTCCTAAGGCTTAAAATACAAGGCAAGAAAAAACACACTTGAAATGATAAACACTGATCTGGACAGCACAGGATATCTGTTTCACCTTTTAATTTGTCAAAATCACTCTGAATAGTTATTACAGATATACAGAACTGCATAAGAAACAGAGGCTCTCTTCCATCAGTCAGAAATTATCTGCTGCAGTCATTATTGCTTCCTGTTATTTACAATTTTAAGTGATGAACTCCAGGTGAAGAATGGACACTGGAGTCTTAACTGTGACAGAATGGCACTTTTAGGCAAAAAAGAAAACTGAATAATGAACCCTTTCAATTGAGTTAGAAGTTAAAACTGTAGATAGCCAGGCCCCAGGCTTTAACTCTTACTGTATTTGTGTCAACCTGTGCTGCAGGAAAATGTGCTAAGCTCTGAAATAACTACTTTGGATGTTTCTTAATATGGAAGTGAAACCAGATACGAGGTGGTTAAAACCACAGGTATTAAATGTTCAGAGGACCACAGGCTAGTATGACTTATACCTGTAGCATTGTATCTTTAGTATAAAGCACATATGCACTGCCCATGCACAGTTCTGGTAGGAAAAGAATTATCAAGTGCTATGTTTATGTAAATGTTTATGTAAAATGGCTTACACACATAGGGAGCTTACACATAGCTGTCTTTGACTTCCAAAGTTCAACAATCCCTAGTTAGCAGAGGCTATTTCAGAGGTAATGGCAGCAGAGCAGCTGTACTACCACACTGTTCTCCCAAAAAAGCCCCTGGTGAACACAGGAAACAGAACTCCTAACTTTCCTCAGCAAAATAAAGGGTAGACACAAACTCTACACCATAGTGAGGTGATAAGCAAGGACTACAATTTCATTCCAGTTCTGCTGGGTTGATTAAATGTTGTCAAATAATTCAAAACCTTTTTTAAATTTTTAATTTGAGAATAGAAAGATAAAGCTCCCATATTTTATGCTACACAACATGCTCTCAAAATTCAGACTATGCAGTATCACTATGGTCTAGCAGTTCCACACTCGGTGAAGCCCTCCCTCAGCAGGGGGCAGCAATACATGTGCAAAATGAGAATTACAGCAGTGAGAATGCTTTTCCTGTCATGTCCTGATCTCACTGGCACATGCACATACACACACAAATACAAAACCTTAGTCCCCACACACACCAACTGTCACAGCTTAAAAAAAACAACTCAAAAACTTAGAGCTGCCACTTGAGTTTAACAGTTCATCAGAAATTATACATAGTAAGCCTTGGATACTTTAAGGCAAGACACACCACAGCATCACATGCTGCAGCCTGAGACCAGAAACTACCTGTTCCTTCAACAAACCTCCACTGACTTTTCAGATCTCCATTCTACATAAAACAGCCTTTTCTTCCCTGATTGTTTACTATGTAAGGCTTAAAACTGATTTCCAAATGGAAAAGTCAAAAGCAACTATTTACAAAACAGCAAGGTGTATTTCAGTTTGAGCTTTATCAGCATTTGATAAATTCATGCTGTTTACACTGGGCATTTTAAAGTGTTGTAATTCTTGATCATAGAGAATCTATTACTGGTTCACCTTCCTGAGATTAAATCTTGGGACAGCTACAGATTCTAATAGATGCCACAGCACAATTTCTAATGTCTTCCCTGCCCTCTTCTTTTTCTTTAGTATACTCAGACTTCAGAATAGTGTGGCACAACAACTCTCCAAGTGGTGCCTGCCTTTCTAGTAAGCAATACTGTTTGCTCTGTCTCCTCTGAATCTCACTAGCACCAAAATGTATTTCAGTGCAAGCCTTGCTTTCTAACATGTTAAATGCTGACAAAGCACTTGCAACTTCAAACATCTGAGCTACAGACTTCCTGTATCTGAGCTCTATAACCACTGCTCTTCAACTACATCAACAATTCTAAGTTAGTCCATCTGCTGGACCAAAACCAAAAGACATGCTCAGAAAACCTCTGCCCCTACATCTCCCAGCCTGTTCCAGAACTGACTCTCTTCATTTTTATTTTTTGCCTCACGTGTTACAGTGATTGGAGAGTGAGGGGTGTTTTTGACTATGCAAAGATCTAATTAATTCTTGGATTCTACAAAGGCAATCAGGAAATCCCCAGATTTCAACCATGGCAGTGACTGCACTGACAGCTGTGGTGACACTTTCAGCTCAACTGTGCAAGATAGGACAGAAGCCAGGTGCATTATTAATGAAGGACCTCATGGCTATTCAAAATCTATGGTGTCCAATATGATTGCACTTCAAATCCACAACAGCTTTGGGTTTGCTTTTATTAACTGGTGGGAAACACTGTCTTTACCATCTCTGCCAATAACCTGCTGTATGACTGCTGTAAGCCTAATTTTTCTGTTGGTAGCTGAACATCCCTTTTGTCCCTCCCAAAATTTAGTCTATCCTCTTACAAGTTCTTTCAGCAATTTTGCACCAAGAAAACCAAATGTTGTTTCCAATAATTAGGACACTTGGCTTTAACCTGAGGCTGACCCTTTCAACTCTCTGCTTTAGAAGACTTACTAGAATTGGTAGATTAGCTGACCAGGACAACACTACCCTAATCTGGCTGGTAAATGTACTTCATATTCTTTATACTACATTGTTCTAATTATCTGAGATTAAAAAGTTAAGGGACCTCAAATTCCAGAGACTTACCAGTGTCATTGCCAATACAGTCTATTATCAGGCACATTCCTAAAGGCTGACTTTGCATTCTGTACGAATCATCAAACATCTAAGAAATGTGAAAGGACAATTACAAAGTTAATACATTACTTTCTCAACTTTTAGACCTTATTATTTCCTCCAATTTCATATCAGATCTATTAAATAACATTCTGTTGTTTTCCATCAAGCAGCTAGCAGAAATCTGTCTACTGGGTTGTAGTGTGTCTTACCTACACAACAAAAAATCAGGAGAAAGGGACTAATGATTCTTTTCCCTCTGTTTCTAGCACAGGCTTAGTTTTTGTGTCCTTGTGTTATGTACCAAAACTACCAAAAAGATTCTTAAACAGAGACTGAAACTATACAAGCTTTATCCTGCCAACACAATAAACGTAGAGAACTTTTGTGTTCTTCGGGTGTGCAAGCAAGCACAGAACATTTATTTCCTGATTTAGTGGAACAACCTTCTTGTTCCTAAATAATCTGTAATGACTCTATCACAATTCCTCTCCCCTCTGAAGAGAATTGATTGAAGCAAATCAATTTGCTACAGGCTGGCTCCTGACCTACAGGAGAACTAATGAAAATAGCAGTAGGCCATTCTTATAAGTACCAAAGCATGTCTGTCTTCTGCCTGGAGAGCAAGGGGTGAGGAGGGAATCAAGAACAAGATTTACTGCATGCAAAGAAGCCCAGTGATTTCTAATGCAGATGGCAAGAGGTCTGAACTCCAACAGGTTTTGACTTGGCCTCCACCAATAAATGTACAAGTTCTGTGTGCACATCATATATACATGCATTTTGCACACTGCTGCTTCCAGAATAGCAGCAGATATTTTATATTAAAAATTTATTCTGCAAAAACAAGTCACAGAACCTGTTTATGGTTGAGGATGTACACATTATTCTATCTACACACAGCTAAAGAAAAATCTCAAAATGAAACTCCAAGAAAACTAAGGTAAATACTGGCATTATATTTTATATTTAAGGTTATATTTATTTACATGTATACGTGTACATAAGCACATACCTTATGTGGCTCTGATCCTGATTCCTGAATGGACATGTGAACTGGTTCTGCTGCAGTTAAAACATACAGAAGTAATCTTAGTATATAAGTACCAGTGATATTTTTTTGACACCAGATCAGTTAAAAAAAGAATTTATTCACTTCAGCAAAGTTCGCACCCATTGGGACCTTTTAGTTTCTGTGTATGCTACTGAAGTTTAAAAATCCCTAAATTATTCACCTCTAAAATGTTATCTGGATTTCATTCTACATTGCTTGGGACTAGAAGAAACAAAGACTCTCTTCTACACTGAAAGAATTCAGCCAACTAATTTTAAAAATCACCATATTTGAGAGGTATTTGGGGTTTCTAGAGAAAACACAATACATAGGGAAAGAACCTGGTTTTCAATGCACAACTTCCTGGTTGGCCTGGTGGGGAGTTCACTGCTGAACTGACACAAAAACTTCCTGCTCCAGACTTAAAAGGGCAGAGCTGCACTAAACAAACCTCCAGAGCTGGCTAGTCAATCTTACCCATGGGTTTACTAATAAAGTATTTGTTCTGTTAAGAAGTTTTGACAGTGGGAGCTCACAATTTTTAAGAATGTTTTAAGATGTGGCAGCAAAAGCAAAGCAAATACAAGACCAAACACTAAGGCCAGGCTCAGTTGTGAGAGGTATCAAATACTCTCAGCTCCTGGTGTAATGAACAGGATTAGTCATGAGCACAACTATCAAACAAGTCCTTTTGATGTAACGAAATTCAGCATTTGGTTCCTTTGGATTATCAAAACTTAGATTAAATGCTCTTACCCAGAGTAAGACTTGATCCATTTTGTAATTTTTCTGTGTACTCATTCTGAATCTGAAATGAAGAAAAAGGCCTAATTTTCCTGTTCTCCATCAAGAATTAATAAATGTGTTCCAAAATAAAACACAGTAGTATTTCTTCTTCAGTGGAAGGATATTTTAGATTCATTTCTATCAGCTAAATAGAATGACAACATAACAGATTAAAAAACCTACCCAGAGCACAGACAAATAAAATGAACACCCAACTAACTGTTCCTCCTCAGAAAAAAAATACCAGCTTGTCATGAACAGCAAGGAAAAGCCTCTGAAAACATGAACTTTGTTTTCCATACAGTGGCAGGGAGCTGCATGTTTACATGATAGAAGTAATCTCACCAAATTTAGCAAGGTTAAAGACTTTAAGAAAGGTCATACTAATACATTATCAGAGCTAACCCAAATATAAAGAATACTGCAGGCAATAGGATTTGATGACTTTTCAGGTACTGAGATATCTTCTTAAACTGGGTTTAAAACTAACCACAACACCCCCCCCCAAAACCTCTTCTAAAAAAGCTGTAATTTTCAGCTTCAGAAATAAAAAAAATACTACTTTCCCTGAAAGGCCCAGAGGTACAAAGAAGAAGAATATGTTTTGCAAAGAACAGTCAAAGCAAAATTTTTCACTCCACCGTGTAGTACAAAAAAACTTTCAAGATACACATTTTATATGTTCAACTAATAGGAAAAAATTCACACAAGTCCTTTAAAGGGCATCTTTCCCAATCAGAAGATTTAAATTAGACCCTAAATT
The DNA here is from genome assembly GCA_013398075.1 of Notiomystis cincta. Taxonomy (NCBI): domain Eukaryota; kingdom Metazoa; phylum Chordata; class Aves; order Passeriformes; family Notiomystidae; genus Notiomystis; species Notiomystis cincta. The sequence continues at coordinate 323,658 of VZRX01012606.1, forward strand.
CAGCAAATAACAGGCATAACAGAAATAAACCAAGCAGTATTTTAGTCACTAGTCATCTCTCATTCCTCAGGCTCTGAAAGATGGATCTCCTTTTAAAGTCTGGCAATATTTCGAAACACAGGATTCGTTTCACTTCTTGTATACTTACCCCTGAAATATAAGGAGGATCAATCAGATTGAGATTAGGGAGAGATGCCTGGTGAGCATTTACATATACTGGCTGAGAATGGACGGGGCACACTGAAGCTGCAAATTTAACAGAAACACAAACACACCATCATATTTCAGCTGTTCTAAACTCCTACAACTATGAAAATGCAAATACCCTTATTTGTAAGTCATAGTTTTATCCTCAGTAAAAGTACATCTGGTTGTTGCTATCAAGAGTAACCAGTGCAAAAGGAGCATCTTACCTTCATGTTTGTACTTCTGAATCTTCCTAATCAAGTCTATCCTGTGAATACTTCGAAAACAGTTTTCTATCAAATCCAGTTGATTAGGAGCCACCAAATTTAGCTTCTCCAGGTCAATTATAAGAGCTAGAAAACTCTACAATAGCAACATAAACCCCAACACATCAGTAATTTGTTCTCCACCAGAAGTAACACAGCAACCCAGAAAATACCATGGAGAGGTCAAAAAGGCTGTATAAACAATTAGAGACATTACACCTTCTATGAAAATTATCTGGGAGACATAAGAATCCTTGATATTATCACAGGAGTAATAGAAACTACAAAGTGATAGTCTTAAAAATCAATCTTAAATTTTTGAGGAAACAGTTTTGCATTTTGTTTTTGCTACAAAGCCAGCCACTGGAAATGCCACCTCTGCCACAAAGCAAGAGCCAAGAAAAGCTTTGGGAAATTTTTAGGGCCTCTCTCCTTCTTTGGCTGAAGATAGAAAAGGGAAAAACCTCAGAGGAAGAAGACAGAAATCTTCAGTCTTCTCTGCACAGTGGTCTGTGTTTCTGAATCCTCTCTACTGAAGTTCTGCTTTCTCAGAGGACTTAACACAAATATTCAGAATGCAAAGGTATACAGACATAATTACAATGTATCTGTTCTTCTGTAAGTGAAGCAGAGCACAAACAAAAAGTGACCTTGTAATTCAAGATACAGTTCAAATGATTATTGGTTTGAAATCATTCTTATATGAACGTTCAGGTCAGTATTACTGAAGAAAGACTTCTGTGAAAAGCCTTCTGCCCATGAAGTTCATTCAACCACCGTACACTGTAACAAGCACTGTTCCCTCTTACTTTTTTACTGGTTTTCCATGTTTCTTTCCTTGAATTAGAAATCAACAAAATGAAATAGAAGCCACAACTCCTTGTCTGATTCCTGATGTTTGTCAATACTCCTTGCAGAATTGTCTCCTCTCCTTTTATTTTGTTCACTTTAATGTCTCACTGCTCCAGAGGAGGAGACCAGCAGGAAAACATACCTTATCTTTTGCCACTTTCATACGAGGTGCATAATCTCTGAGTAGAAAACCAAGAGAACCCACTTCTTCTTTTTCCAGATTTTCATTTATCTCTACCATTAGTACCCTGAAATAAAGTTGAGATATTTCTAAAGGATTAGCTTGCACCAAGATTCCTCCCTTTCCCAACTACTCAACTTCTCCCCATGTTCCAATCATAATCTACCATTTCTAACTAACAAACAGGTCAAAAATCTACCCTGCTTCAAGATCCAATTACAAAACAGCTACTCTTACTAATCACACTGACAGTGTAATAGCCACTGTTAGGAAAACAGAAGTTTCCTTATGTTTAATAGAGATGAAATGAGAGAATGAGACAACAGAACAAATGCTTAACTTTTTAATCTATTAGTTACAGGGATTTTATTTTAGTGAGAATTTAATACAGGAAAATCTTCCTTATGAGTACATGGATTTCTTTCTGAAGTCTCTCAAAGAAAATAACTGGAATTTCTTAATGTAAACCTCTCAAAACTGATAGAGTAAAATGAGTAAGAGAGAGGTCCCTTGAGAAAAGCTATACCACATGGCTATGTGCCCACAGCAAACCAGAAAAGAAAATGTCTCTAACCAATGACATTCCTTTAAAGTGTCATTTTTAGCAGAAACTCCTTAAATACAGATGTATTCTAATGCTATCACTAGTAAGAAACTACTAAAGTTTAATTAAGGGACTAAACTTGACATATTCTTTTAACTATAACTCTAGATATAATGTCCTTTTCTGCTTTTCTTCTGCCTTCAGTAAATGTTCTCTTAATCTGTAAAGTATTTAAAAAATAAATAAAAAACCAGCTCACCCATACTGCCTCCTTCTCCCCCAAACAAAGGAAAAAAAATAAACCACTTATTTTGAACAAGATAGAGTAGCTTGGAAATCTGAAATAGATGTATTACCTGTAATCAGGGATAAGTCTGAGACTCCTGGCAAGGTGAGCTTCCACTGCTGCCTTCTCAGTGTTCAAGATCCTCCTCAGCAAGTCAAACCTCTTAACTCTGTACAACAGCTCAGACAAGCCAACAGGAGTCAGTTTCTCCCTTTCATTCAAAGCCACCAAGATCTCTTTCAGATCAGCAGTGGCCAAGTCAGGAGCAAGGTCCCGGCACAGGAAAACCATCATCTCTTCTTCTTCTTTATCCAATTCTTCCTGAATCTGATGAATGAGGAAAGCTGGCACTTGGCACCTGGTCATCACTTTGTTGCTGTTCCTTTAAAATTGCCAGACTACTGGTTTCTAAACTGGAAACCAACATGACATGAAGCCTGTGTCTACCACAGCACTTCTCTTGTGTTCATTCTTAACTAGGTGCATCTTTACAATGGCAGCTCTGTGGGAGAGAATCAAAATGTGATAAATCAGTGATCTGCTGCACAGCTAACTCTCCTATCTGAAGTATTTCACTTTTCACCTAAAACTCCAACACACAGAGCTGTAATCATGGGACTCTCACAGTTGGTCATTACAAAACTAAAAGTATTTGGAAGGTCATAGTAACCAGAAAGACACGCAAGTTCTTTTCAGAGTAAATTACCTTAACATGAGTCTGTATATTCCATAGGAAGTGAAACAAAAGTCATCAGTTTGCTGACGAGTGGTAGATTAAATATTTCCAAAAGCTCTGCCCTTTTCTGAGCAACAATGTAACATGTAATTTTTAAAAGACTAATTATCTGTAAAATCAGGAGTGTGTGGATTTTCTTATTATTGACATCATTTGAAGTGATTCCAATCTGAATGAGTTACTGGGGTTAAAAGGATTCTCCACACACATCCTCCATGTTCAAAAAGATTGAAAAACCACTCAAAGAAAAAATACTCCAGTCTTAAGTATGCAAATTTGTTAATTCTGAAGGTATAGGCAAGCCACAGACCAGCTTTTTCTTCACTAAACATTCATGTACCATCATACTGAAAACTGAAATAAAAATTCAAACCTAGAAAAAACCCCCAGCCTTGTGAATAACAAAATCAGTAAGGTGCTGTGCTCAATTTCCACTGCCACCAACTATGGAAATTCTATCTAACCTCCTCTGACCTCCATTACATACATGGAGAAATGGGAGGTGAGCAAACCTGAAGACAAATCTTAGTCCTTCCACAGAGTTTGATCACTATACTGCAGAGTTTTATTTAAACCATACTGGAAAGCAAAAGCCAATTCAACTTCAAAGCCTAATATACCACAAGATTCTAGCACCTGGATAAGATTTTTTTAAAGGAATTTCATCCTTTTGTTACATGTTCTGGAAGTTACAATCAAAAATGCTATATATTGTGTCTATAAATTAGGCAGATGAGATAAATTAATCTAAAACAGAGGAACCCCTCATGCAGTGTAATGTGTTTTGGAAAGTTTTGTATCAGAAGAAAAGCATATTTATAGCTAACTTATTTTCAGTCTAGCATCAAACACTGGTGAAAATTCCATAGGATGACACTGTTTTCATGATATAATGCAGTCAAGAAGGGGGAGGCACAAAGCACCTTCATATGAATGTATCTCCCAGGAACATTCAGCTGGGACTTTCAAAAGAACTTGAAGCCATAATCTAACTCTAAAGTGAAACAGAAATTTAACAACTTTTGGTCATTTTTGGAAATACCAGAAAAAATTTTTAACTACTCCAGCTGATTTTTATCTGATCTTTTAAAACTAGTTAAAAAAAAAAAGGAGGAGGTGTTAGGGAGGAATTTCCTACAGAGTCAAAATTTCAGACACACAAAATTACTATTTCTAGGTCAATTTAAATATAATCTGCCTTTAAAATACATCTTCCTCTTTTGTGAATCATCTTTTGTGAATTTTCTTTATAAATGGTACATCACATGTGCATTACTAAAAAATGCTGATTATACTCTCAGTGCTGAAATTCTCTCACCTGTATGCAAGTCTGTTCACAAGAACACTGAAAAACTGGCATTTGACCATTGCCAAATCACTGACCCAGAGCCAGCACACATTGGTTGCCATCCAGGATTTTCCAGTGATTACATCAACTCATTCTGTTGGACAAATATCAAGATCACAGATTACTGTGGGGGGCTTCCTAATTTTATAGGGGTGGATAAACCAAAGAAAAGGACAAAGGGTCATTCTTCTGTGTGGCTGCAGTGAACCAGGAATGATGCTCTAAATAAAAGGAAACCAACTGCACATGCAGGGGGAATGAGTAAGAGTAACAGGAGGTGATTTTTAGTATCAATTAAACCAGTTTGTAACTTTGCTCCAAAAGCCAGTGTCCATACTTTGATAGCAGGAATGTCACAGAAATGGGGGAAGCCTGATACATTCAGTGTGTGCACATCTTAGCCACATCCACTTCACCATGAGACATGAAAGGCATCATGCCCCACTCTTCCATCCGATGACCACTTTTTCAAACCTCACAGATACAGTTATCACAGCTGCAAAAGTTAAAGAAAAAGAGAAAAGCAATCACAACATAAACCCAGCAGCCTAGCTGATTATCTGGACCCTGCAACAAGATGACTTATTGAATATGAATTCTCTACAAAGAGAGAAAAATCAGCTTATCATCTAAGACAGAATTAAAAAGTTCATATTCATCAGTGATAAAGCTGTCTCAGTAAATTTCGTGTTCATGAGCATGTGTAATTAGGCTTTTTTTTTTTTTTTACATCCTTGCAAAAGAGCAGGAAATAACACACTAAAACTTCACACAAAGATGCACAAGGCTCCAGTTAAGTCCTTGCTGGCATTTTGTGTCTTGAACCTTTCACAGTCATCTTTGCAGCAACAAAACCAGGCTATGACACCAGTGGGTGTCATTCTGATGTGGGAAATTCTCTTTCTGTCACAAGACGAACTCACGTGGAAGACCGACCCCGTGCTGGAAGGAGAGAGCTGAAGATGACCTGGCTACCGGCTGTGCTCTGTTCTTCCTCCGCTCTGCACTGCTGGAAAAGGTGGCGCTGGTGGAACGGCAGCGCTTGGCCATCTGGCATTTTTCAAAGTTGCAGAGCATGCTCCACAGCTTTCAAATGTCCCTATTTCCTCCCTGCCCTACGCCCTCTAACAGGACTTGTGCAACGTACTCAGGAAAAACAGGGAATTTCCTCGGCAACCATCGCAGTCCTTACTACGCTTGAATAGTTTTCTCTCGATGTAAACTAGCATGACCACAACGATTTAACATCCCAGTCCTCCTAAGTAAAACAAAAAGAACCCCCAAACCAAAGAGAAAACCCCCAGCTACTAAACGTGGATCATGCAGATTTCCAGTCATCTCTCTAAGTGCGTCACTTTAAACTGCACTCGGTCTCGGTTCTCGCCACGGGCCAGGGCCGAGCTCAGGCCCACCTGCAGGACGCCTCTCCCCCGAACACCGGGACCCGATCCCGGAGCACACGGTGCCGGTGCTGAGAGCACAGGGTGGGAGAGGAGGAGGGGAAGGAGCGAAAGGAGGGAGGAAGGTATAACGCACCCAGACGCGCCGGGGATGCCGCTGCAGCAGCCGGGTCCGGCGTTCGGAGCGGGGCAGAAGCGGGGCGGTCCCGGCCCACGGGCTGCCGAGCGCCGGGCCGGGGTGGGGGGCGGCGTGCGAGGCAGGACAATGGTTTTAGTTTTGTTTCCGGCTATGCCCGCGGCGACGGAACTCGGGGCTGAGCCAACAGGGCCGCCCAGCTCCCGGCGGATGGAGGCGGGACGGGGCCGCCCGGTCCCTCCCGCGCCCGGCGCGGACATTGCGGCGGGGGCAGCGCTGCGGTGGCGGTCCCGGCTGCGGCGTGTCCACAGGCGTCTGTCCTGCTGCTGCTGCGCGGGCAGGAGGGCTCTGTGCTGGCCCTGCGAGTGTGAAGCAGCAGCAGGGTTTCGGTGAGCAGCTACGGAGCTGCGGTCAGCGTGGGCAGTGTTTTGGCAGGGGTTCAGCCGTGACCCCTTGTAGGGTTCACGTCTGCGAATTTGTTCGTCCACGGTGAGGATAATGTACAGCTGTGTGAAAGTTGTATGCTTCCCGTTGCATAATCTTAAGTACATACTACGTAAGGCTTTGTTCCTGAAACCTAGGTGTTGCAATTCCCTTGACAAAAACTAGCAACTTTGATGAACTGCGAGATGCTAAAATTGCAGCTGGAGCTGCTCTCCCAAAAGGCCTGTAATCTAAAATTTGATTTTATCTGCTGAACTAGACAAAAGCCACCTCCATATATGGTGAAATCAGACACTCAGAACTCCCAGCTCAATGGATTTCAAAGCATTTACGAAACAGTGAGTCATTTTTTTTTTTTTTTTGTGCTGCTAAAATTAGAGCAGTGGAAGCGCAGTACTCTGGGATAGCACACGGAGAGTCTCGCTGTCTTCGGAACCGCAGGGGAAAAGAGACAGAAAATAATCGCCCACACTAGAATTTGTACCAAGTGGCAGCTCCGTGTTCCAAAGAAATACTTGTATTCTCCCTGAAACTGTATGGTCAGGCTCTCGCTGTAATATCTATCATTCACGGCTATCCCTGCTATTAAGATGTGGCTGATTCAGAAGGAAACCTTCTGAAGTTACCTGCCGTGAATCAGTGTGCACAATTTCTCCTTGGATCTGTTCCATACAAACACACAGAGACTCAGACAGGCTGATTCAACAGCTTTAAGGACATGCTATGGCTGCGGGCTTATGAAAGAATTGTTTTTTCAAAAATGGTTAAATATGTGATTTACAAATTTAACACAGTCATTGCTTAAGCTACCAATATACTGTTTACTTGCCCAACTTTCTTCTTAATTTACCTAATTTTTATATGCTTATTAAGCAGTTTCCGTATTTTTATGGCAGGATTTATAAGTTGTATGCAAGTTTCTTCATTCTTCCCCATTTCTAATTTAAAATATTACACTGTCTTCACAGATAGGTACTCATGCAGACTAGAACTGTAAATTAGTATAAATGTACAACATGGAGCATTCCAGTAAGATTAGGTGTGACTGAGATGGTCCTTTATGTTTTCATGCAAAGCGCTTTGGATATAAATCTCTGGCTTGGACTTGTTTCTTTTGGTATGCTTTAATAACAGTTTTGAGCTATTTAATTCTGTAGGTTCCACTAGTTATGTAAGTAAAAACCTAAGAATTTATGCCTTCTAAAATAGTATGAAGTTGTCTTTTACGCTTTAATTTCAAAATCAGATCAGGATGAGTGAACTCCATTTATATATATAAATGGTGTAGCTGGTTTCATTTGTTACATGTTACTGTTGCTTTTATTGTTATTTTTAAAAGGCTCAGTCACTAAGGGAAGTGACTCCTTTTCCAGGGGTTTCCTTGTCCATTGGAATAATGGTGAAAGGATTATCTCACTTCCAGATTTTCAGATTTCCTCTTGGCCTACAGCTGAGGACAGAGAATATATGGAACATCTGTAAAATCAGTTCCCTGTCATACATGTAAACCAGTTTGGATGAATCTCTGAATGTTTTGATACCCATAATGATGCCAGTAAATTTAATTAGAAGACAAGCATGGGTCCTGAGTACATTCTTTGTAAAACCCCTTGAAGCAAATGGTCCTAACTTCAATTGGCCACATGTAGAAAATACACTTGCACTGATGTGTAAGATCTAGCTAATAAAAGCTGATCTGGCAAAGATCCAAGTGCAGGATAGAAGCTTGTACTTTGACAATTTTTTATGAAGGTTTTCAGGAGGGATTTCAAGGCAGGTTAGTAACACAATCAAAGGTTATTGTCTACTATTTAAACTGCAAGTGCCTCATGTATTGGGAACAGTTATTCTATTATGCTCAGATATGGGAACTTCAGAGTTAGCCAATTTATCAATTTATACTACAGTGTAATCACTGTTGTACTGGAATTCTTTAGCTGCTTAAACGTTTCTGTAACATCCATATTTGGAAGATTATGCTAATGATGTAAACATCATAGGTAGAAAAATCAAAACCAATAGATAAATCACAAGTATTTTTCCAAGGGAGCCAAAAGAGCTCCTTGACTACTGATGGAGATGGGATTTCCACCTGCATTTCAGAAAATGGAGCATCACCAGTTTTATTTTTCAGACCTTCTTACACAAAAAGAACTTCCTGACTGTGGTATCACAATCATGGATGTTCCTCACCTGCAGGTGCCATTGCTGTTTGGGACCCTGGGTTTTGCACTGTAAAATATCTACACTGGCAGAAGGGCTGTTTTAATGTAAGGACAGACATTGCTATGGTTACAGTGAAGACACATTTGGTACTATTATTTTAATACACAGGAAATACTCCATCCCCAGGCAGGATTGGTATTATTACACCTGTGAAAGAAAAATCCTGATGAGTATTTTATGTGTAACAATGATGAGACATATTCTACAATATTGGCAAAATATGTTGATCATAAATTTTAAAAATAATAAATTATTTAGGGCAGTGGCTGCTATTTGACTGTTAAACCACTGAATGATACCAGCTTAATTCACAAATGCATAAATTTTACCAAAACTGGTCTAGTCTGAATATGCTTGATGTATTTGCTGTATCAGTGAAGTGGCAGGCTTAGACCATTTAAAAAGACTGATTCTACTGCATGTAATTATTAACATTAGTAACATAGTAACAGTTATTAGCCTAGTAATTAACTCTGTTCATGGTTTTCCTGAACATCTGAAATTCAGTACTCTGAGGAGGTTTAGTCTTGGAACCAGATAGAAACAAGCAGTGAGTACCAGCCCTTGAAAATGTGTGTTCTGGGTAGGAGTGCCTAAGGGACAATAGAAATATTTTGTGCAACAGACCTTACACAGTAGGTTCTTGGTTTGTTTTTCAGGGAATGATGCAAGTAGATAGGAATGTTTGAGAAAAGGATTAGGCAAGAGAAGTTTACTAAAATGAATGTTTGCACTATGAACAGTGCCTTGAGCAATGTCATACAGAGATGACAAACTCCACTGAACAGTACATCTGCACTCACACAGGAACAGATGTTGTTTATTGGCTCTAAAAATAAAGCTCTATTATAATCTCACTTAGAAAGACTGTGTGTGAATACATATGTTCAAAAAAAAAGGTATTTTAGCCATGTTTTGGTAGGACCTTCAGCCTTTTTGTATGCCTCAAATTTGTGACAGGATTATTTAAAAATTTCAATTTCTTCACCATGGAAGATCCCTATGGAATTGTTTAGTGGCATTTACAGTTTCTCATGGATCTGATTTTGCTTTTCTTCTTAGTGCCACAGATGTCCTGTTGTTTGGACTGAAAAACTATGTACTATATCCTCCTTACTTTGTTACTAATGGCACAACAAAATTGACAGTAGGGGATTCAGACAATTCTAATAATTCCTGGTACTGCAGAGGACATATACTGCCCACAGGACCTTTTCTGCTATAGACTTTAATCCAGGCATTCCTCAAGCACTCCAGAAGCTGCTAAGATAATTTAAAGAAAACCAGGACATTTAAGACAAATTACTAAAAGAGACTAGGTGTAAAAATAAATAAATCTGAAAATACACCGGAGCAAAGGAAAAAAATTGTTCTCTTTTTTCACATTACAGTCGAGTATGCTGGAAGTAATTTTAGGACAGGGTACAGTTATTGCTGAGTTTATTATTTGATTCTACTTTACTAAGCAAATGTGGCAGCAATGTAATTTTTGATGTCTGGTATTACACAGCAGATTATTCTGATGCATAGTGTCTGCCAGGCTAAGTAACTGTTCAATAGGGTTAAGTATAAGCTTTGGTATTTTCATATGCTTTGAGGCAGTCTGGAGTTGTTTTTAAAGCTTTAAGTTAATATTTCTTTTTATTTAGAGACTTAATAAGAGTAAATAGTAACAAACACTTCTAAGAAGTGACAAGTTATTCATTAGCCCTTACTGGGAAATAATAGTTATTAAACATGTAATAAATATGGTAGAAATTTTCTCTTAAAAGCAACACACTTCTCAATTTCATTTAACAGAATATTAGCAGGGCTTAAAAGGTTGCTCTTTAAAGGATGGTACAGCAAACCCAAGAGCCTTCCTGGGTTGGTTTTTTTCCCCCTAGATCAAAGCCTGTTAAATTGCTCTGGCCATGGAAGTATAATCAAGGAAACAAGGTTTGCCTGGGATAGACTTTAATATGCATATTATAAGTACAGACTGAGCAGCAGGCTTATGTGTGCTTCAGCTTATGAAGAGTAGGTGTGAAGTTACCATATTCGACCTTCAGTGATGGCCCCCATTCTTTTTTGGAGGAAACAGTGCATATTCAATGCCCAGGGCTATGACAAAAGCAGCAGCTCCCCACTTGAGTCCCCTGGTAAAGATTTCTGTTACAGTAATAGGTCTTGCAAAGCCACCGTGGTATCTCCAGACTTCGTTACTGGAAGGAAAATGAAACCAAAGGAAGAAAGATCAGTGGAGCCACTGTGATAGACACTAACAGGAATACACATGTAAAAGAATGAAGAAGATATTTCTATTAGATAGACACTGAGGCTGTACAATGTGTTCTGTCATTTCAGTATCAGGAGTTACAAGGGAAGTTAATGATATGAACTCGAACCCTTGTAACTTGAGATACAAGTATGCCAGCAAACAACACAATTACAGGAACAGAATCACCTCCCCAAAATCATGTAATTGTACTCTTCTGTTTTTACTCTGCAACACATCAGAGCCCAGCAGCACTTGCATGGATTGGATTAACTACAAAGCCTAGTCACTGTACTAGGCACTATGGAGGTAGCACAGTCAAATCTATGAGCAAGGCTTTTCCAGACACAGACAGCTCATCTGAGTGTGGAGGCACCTTCTCTTTCACAATACAACACCTAACTATGCTAGAGTCAGAAAGAAAGACTGAAAAGATGGTGTTTAGCTTGAGCTACAGAGTATTTACAAACTTCACACTGGTTTGCCTCACTGTTTTCAACCTACATTGTTACTGCAACATTAGTCACTGCTCTGACTACAAATATTTATTTGTTTGTAGCACAGCCAGTGTAATCTGTGGAGATGGGTGTAGTTTTTCTCTTGTGAGGACTCAAAAGTCTTTAAGAAAAAGAACTAAGCAATAAAATAATTTTGAGAGAAGATACAGGGTTTAAAACAAGGGGGCAGATATTTATGTTCACAGATAATCCTCTTGTGCAGATGGATTTTGTGGCCTAGGATGAAACCATACTGGCATGGAAAAGTATCTCATAGGTGCCAGTATAGGGTCTAATTGATATAGACCTGAAGTTTCCAAATATGGCATCTTCCACAAAGCTTAGTTTGTATTTAATATGGACATTAATGTGCATTTGCCATAAAGGCTGAAAGCAGATTCCCTGTAAAAATGAACTCAGCATACCAAAGGGGAGGGAGCTCTACACAAGGTTACTTTTTCAAGACTTGTGGTGCAAGATGTCAATAATACAATCTTCTGCCAGACTACTGAAGTAAGTAGCATGATATTTTAATTTCTCATATTTTAAGGAAGACTGGCATGATACTTATACTGTTCTATGGAACTGACATACTACTTTGCACAAAACGTTAAAATTTCAGAAGGAATCATCTCATGTTTTGGGTTTGACTTTGTTCCTTATTTGAACTCTGGTATGATTGGCTCAATCCCTCTTTTTACCAGAGAAACAAAAATGTTCTTTTATCTTGGAGGGGCAACAAATATTCAACAAATATTACTGTGTTTTTTGCAGCACTTCCTGAAGTTGGAAGTGTAGGCACTAAAGGTCAGGGTAACTTCCACTGAATTTACAATATTAAACTGTATTTTTTTTTGTTATTATTTAAATGGGAACAAGCCTATTACTTGGTGAAAACAATTTTGTCTGAAACAAAGGGGAAACAAGCTTAAGCCACTTGCACTCCACAGAAATAGTCAAGATAAATGTGACACAGGCCTGGAAAGTTTATTAAGGGCTGATATCTCAAATGATTCCTATCATAATTAAAAGTATGTTTAGAGTTTCTTTAAACTATTCCAAAGAAAATAAAAAAGTGCTGTCAACCTCAAACCCCTCCACAGGTTACAGCATGAAACAACTTTCTAACAGATCACTGATTTGCTCTTCCATTTTTCTTGTAGTCACTTGAAGTAAAGCCTTTTCTATCAAGACTCCTGGAACAGTTTGCTCATGCAACTTTTCCCTCACACAAGGACCAGACTGCTCAGCACAAAACATTGGGTATTTTTATTCCCTGAGATAAAAGGGTGGTTGAAAAAAGTACTGCATAATTCATGATGTGGGAGAAATACATTAAGCCCTGTTTTAACAGCTGCCTAAATATCTAAAAAGGAGGAGACACTCATTGTAGAGTGGTGACAGGAGAAGCAAAACGCTGGTTCTCCATTATGTTACTCACAGCTGATTGCAACTGCAGCCTGTATTTGTGTCCATTTCTCTTTTCAAGGCCTCCTGCTGAATGAGGAACGCTGTTCCTGCTCAGAACCTCCGTGCAAGTCCCACCATCTGTCTGCAGAGCAGGCCAGGCCTGTTCACATGTGCAGCCCTGACAGCACCCAGGGCTCTGGCAAACGAGGAGTGCCAGGCCACTGTGCCTGGGCTGTGCCAGCAGGAGACATCACCGAGTGCCAGGCTGGTCCAGGCGGTGCAAGGTGACCGATTCTGACTCATTTCGCTGCAGGAAGCCTCAGCTGCAGCGACAAGGCCCGGCTGGTGCTACAAGGTAACACAGCAGGGTGCTGTTTGAGGCCGCGGCACTTACCGAGCCCAGGGATCCCTCAGGCCGCGTTTGGCCAGCCTCCTCTGCACCTCCTCCAGGGGCGTTCCCTCCACCTTCCACTGCCGGTAGTCCGGGAGTTCCACTTTGTCGTGGCCATGGCCGTGCTCCCCTCCGTGCCCCATACCTGCAGGAAAAGTCAGCTTGGAACCTGGCAAAGAACAAGCCCCTGTACAGGGAGAAGAGGGAGGTAACAAGAAAAAAACAGAACAAAGAGCTTTGTTCTGGAAAATGAAGAGCCAAGAGACTTCACGCTGTGTTTCAGAAGGTGGTGATTACACAGAGTAAAGCAAAATGTGCAGCAAAGCAGACTTAAGCAGTGCTGTGTTGGCCCCACCACCAGTACACTCATGGAGCACCTATGTGACCCTCCTACAGCAGAGCACAGTGCAAGGAAACCTGGTTTCCACTGTTCATAAATGCACTTCAGCAATACCAGCCCCCCACAACTTCCACACCAATCACAGAGTTCAGGATAAAAATTACTGAGGTAGGTGTGGGAGAGCCATGACTGCCGAGCTCTGAAGGAAAAACTGAGCAAAACAAGACTTGGCTCCCCAGCCGCCTCCAGCTCAGTCAGGTGTGACTGTGGCAATCGACAGGTGAGGGCACAAGGAGATGCACCTCAGCAGTCGTCTGAGGAGCTGAAAGATACAGGCCCTGTTTACACACACCTCGGGGAACTACAAAAACATTCGGCTTCTTGTTAAAAACAGACGTGAAGGTGAACAACAGCAGCGGGATCGTGAAGGACTGGAAGAGAATGACAGCGTTCAAAGCTCCCTTTTCACAGAGCACCCGAGTCTTCCTCGAGCCCAGGTTTCCCATTTTAACACACGTCAAGCAGCAAAGAACAGATTTATTGTCCTTAACTTCCAGAAAGCTGACTGGAAAGGAGACTACAGCTTCAAAGCCCGTAACTCCTGGCGGTGACTCCAGGCCGGGAAGGCGAGCGGAGAGGTTCCCCGAAAAGCTCTCCGCAGATCA